>JAOTON010001867.1:1445000-1499766 GCA_034440635.1 Lepas anatifera | reverse complement strand
GCCAAAAATTGCAACATGAACCTGAAAAGGGGCCAGGGTACTACGATTTGGAGAATATGAAGATATTATCAGATGGACTACACAAATACAGCGCAATTTCTGTTTTTCCATGTATTTCCAATGGAGAGGTCATGGTCCGCAATTGACCGTAGGTCATCGATATAAAAAAATCCCGGAATAAAATGTTGTAGCACTCGGTGGGCCCATTATGGGTGTAAGCTTCAATCCGATATATTAACCCATTTCTTAGCTTATACTACCTTAAACATTTTGTTACCTGACCTGGAGATGACCCAACCTTGGAATTTTGGGAAAAGGTGCAGAATCGATCAAGGATGAGGTGTTCCAAATTACGGCGACACTGCGCCGCCGTTTTTTCGTGCCGCCGGAAACCCGAGGGGGGGTTGTTCAAACACCCTTCCCGGGGTGTGGGGGTTAACTGGGGGAGTTCATTAACTGGCCTCTAGACTGACATCACTTGGTGCAAGCTTGGCAGGGCAGTTAGGGATAGTCTTTAATAATAATTGTTGGGGTTAGACGACGCTCCAACTCCCAAAGTTATATGGCGTCACCAACTCTCACCCTGTAGTAGTAATAGGGATTGGTGCATTAGATCAGCATATTCAGGGGATCTAAGCCGGGATATAAACCCAAGGAGGTGAACCCGGGGAAGCTGAAGGCAACAGGATTAGCGCTAGGTTTTTGCACCCTTTTGGCAACACCCAACTTATCGGAACGATAATTCATATTCCTGATGTTGCAAAATATTACATATTGTTCACAGTATTACAAAAGTCTAGAAGCCTAAACAGCAGTTTGAGCGGCGATAGTGATCGTTGTTGTATGTATCACCAGCGGTAAAATTGGGCAGTGATGGATCTAGCTGGTAGATTGGGAGAGGGGAGTGGGGAGTAAAACATAAGTCGAAAAGCAGAACAAACAGACTTCACTGGGTGAAATATATTTCTGATATTTCTTATATATTATCACATATATTTATTACATATATGTGGCCAGAAAATGCTCGCTTTCGATATCCAGGGATAATTCAGCCAAATACGATCTTAAATATCAAGAGAACCAGGCTCCAATATTCACACTAGAAGTTGACTGGCTCTTTTTGAAGTTTATTGGTTCAGTTGAAGCCACCAACACCCTGCTTATGAACTTGAAAGGAGCCGGGGAAAAGATCGACAGCTTGGGAGATGGGGACAACATCATGGTTTTGCTTAGCGAGCTTTTTCGTTCGGGGAGCAAATACGTATTGCCCCCCCCACCCCCCAACTTGGGTCCGCCACTAAAACTGGGTACGGTTTGAGGGATCTCACTGCCACGTGCGATCACAGGGATAGGAGGGCAGTGAATAATGAATGTTTCCCTGATAAAACCACCAACTCGAGAGCTACTACTCTTTGGATTTTAGTGTGACATTGGTTCCAGTTAATGCTGCTGGTAAAAATTTTCGAGGTGTCGCAGAAATAAAAATATATTGCGATAAACGTATTTTAAATATTCTGGTTAGGCGAAACCAGAATATTACCCGGGGGACCTTGTATCCAAAGCCTACGCTGCTCCTTTGACCTGAGAGGGTATATTACCAACAGAAACACAATAGATATTACCATCAAGATATTATACAACAATGTATTATATTACCAACAAAAAGCATGACTTAAATCGGACTGGAAACTTAAATATTTGTGGACCGTGGGTTACAGCTGCTGGGGGAATGAACTTATTAACCCAACCTTTCGTTGTAGCTTAACCCTCGCCCCACCGGGGGGCCATCGATGGCCCCCCTAAGGTTTTTCCGGGATAGCAGAAAAACGACGAGGCGCAGCACCGCGGTTGAGGGGCTCTACCTCTCACTGCATCATTTTCCCATCATCCCTGAAATTTTTTACCCCGGGTCACCCAAGGTCAGGTCACCAGACGAGGTCAACCAAGGTCACCTCACTTCACCTTTAGAGCTCTGTAAGAGCTACATTTCAAAGTCGATCGATTTGAAACTTCCTACACTTCATGACCCCTCCAGGGTCTACAAGGTGTATATCCGGGATTTTTCGATTTCGTGCCCTGAGGTCAGGTCACGAGGCGACCTCTCCCATTGGAAAAGCATGGGGAAAAGCTATTTCATGATATAAAAGCCACAAAAATGATTGCAAATACTCAGACTGCTCAGAACAACGTTTTTGGACACCCTTTCACGGATCCCAGGGGTCATACTCGCCCTTTGACTTTTCCAAGGTCATCCAAGGTCACCAGAGGTCAAAAACAGTATTTTGACAATAACTTTTGACCTAATTGAGCTAGAGCGGTGAAACAAACACCATCGTGTTTGTCTTATCACTGGCTTTCATTTGATATACGGCAAGGTCACTTTTTGACCTTTCGTGACCTCAGGTCATATTAGGTCACGAGGTGACCTCTGGCGGTCAAACCACTGGCGGGAGGTCTTTACGTTCCACATAGCGGAAAAAGTACTGGCAATTTGCCATCAAATGTACTTTACCAGGCCTCAATAGCTCTAATGACATAAGAGTTATGCCCAGTTTGCTTAATCATTGCATATTTGAGTGAAAATAGCCGATCTTGACCTAATTTGACCTCTGGAGGTCAAACCATTGACCTGAGCACTAAAACATGCGAAGTAATTTCTTACTGAATTTACGCGAGCTTTCTATTGCACTTTGCAGATTTGCGCTAACGCCCATATTTTCGGAGTTAGAGGGGGGCCATCGATGGCCCCCCCCCGGTGGGGCGAAGGTGGCGCCGGACCCCGGTGGGGCGCGGGTTAAAACGCATAGATAGCACCAAAAAATTATCAAAAAGTTGTGTTTTTGTGAACTGAAAAATATTTGTATAATGGTTAACAAAATAGCTTGGTTGTCTAGGACACATAGATGCTCGTTGGGACGGAATTGAAATGTTTCAGACTACGACACCTCCTTTGATTAGTTTAGGACCTTCCGAAAAAGTCAGTAATAAAAAACTGAACAATGACAGGTAGTGTGAAAGCTCCGATTCTGCAAATTTCGATAAATGTTTGCAGGGAATAGATAGTTAGATAGATAGTGTTTGCTTAACCTCAAAATTTCACAAGGGACCCAAGAAGAAAATTAGTGTTAAGTTGGACCGGTTTGGGCTCAGCCCAAGATGTTATCTGTATATTGTTTTGGGACTTTATTGAGTTTAAATATTTAGTCTCGATAAGCTTTTTAGAACTCCCGCAGCCTAATATTGAACCGCTTGGGCTAAAGGGTGTTTTAAGCTCAAATTCTGCGGAGGTATCATCGATGCAATCCTTCGAAAGCCTAGCTGGCTCAGAGAGGCCCCTAGCTATCGTGCACCCTCAGCTGTCACCATTGGTATCTGTATTGGTTTTTGTCACCCGGAGAAGAGACGCATAAACATTTATCATTATCTTTGTCGGATATTGTACGTAATATATAGAAACATATATACATATCTAATTTTTGGGGTTTATCGACACACCAAATGCTAGTGTCATATGGCGTCGCCAACTTTTTTTTGTTGAAAAGATATCCCGGGAGCCAGCTTGCTCCTTGTTCAGGGAAACCGCTGGGCCTTGAACCTGGGTCGGCTGCGCGAAAGCCAGATGCGCTGACCATTCAACTGCCACGCCGCTACCATTTAATTGAAGTTGTAGATATCCCTTCATCTGAACACTGATCTATTTCAATCAGGGTATTTTAAGCTGATGACCATTGCTGGTTGGCAGCCCCTACCAATGGTCCCCAGCCCTTGGAATTTTCCCCGCACTGTAAAACAGTACCCTTCTAGCTCGAAATACCTGAAGGCCTTTTTCCGTTTGGCAAGGGCTAGTGCGACCTTTGATGAAGGTCATTATGAACACATAACCTGACGAGAAAGGCAAGGTAGGAAACCGAAGATTCCAATAAAGAAAGAATAGCTCTTTTTCAATTAATATAATGCTCGCCTTGTACCCATCTCCCAGCAAGATGAGAGTTGGCGACACCATACAGCCTCAACAGCCAGTGTGTTGTAAAAACCCCAAAGCTGCTTTGAACCCATTTTCTTCCCTTTCTGCTAAAAAATATGAAAACAGGCAAGACCTGAATGTGTGTATTTTACCCTGGATACATGAGCAGCGAGAAAACAGTGGGATAAAATGCAGGCAGTATATCTGATTCAAATTTCGAAACATTCTAAATAAATGTGAGCATTCAGCACCTATGAACATCAATAGTTTTAGTCATTTGTAATGTAGTGGCAGGTTTCAGATCCTTCTCTCATGCATTTACCTACAATATTTTGTGTGATTGAGACCCCATTAGTCAAACAACACTTTTTCATTGTTCATTCTTAAGGAGGAAATAAGGAGTCTTGGCGATGTGGCGTGCATGAATTGTAGCAAAATATGTTAATCATTTTCAATTTAATCGTTTTCTGGTCCATAAGTCCTGATTAACGTATAATACAGAATTATTTATTTATTTTGCATCATAATTGTGACAATAATATCAGCATAACTCACAACAGGAACAGATACCCATGAACGGGCACATATGTTAGACCTGATAAATAATTTGCATTCAAACTGGCCCAACAATCCCAGGCCATTCCATTGATAAGCTAAGTAGAAAATGTAAAAGGAAAATATGTGCCTACATACATAAATTGAATCGCCTTGGTGCTCTTCTCGGCCCCATCCTCGTTTTTTGGCGAATGATTCGGAACCGATTTCAGTGAGAGACTCGTCGCCTTGCACCACTTTATGGTTGTCAACCTGACAGCTTATGGCTGTAAATTGATTACAGTTCAGGTCGGCTGAACAAGTTTTAATGTGATTTCCACGCCCATGTGAGACAATTTTGTTATTCTTTGATACGGACGACAAAGTCAGAGAAAAACGCGACTGCTATAGCAGGCCCAGTTAGAGTTTCGTCCTCATTCAAATGTTCCTTGAAATAAAAATTGCCCAGATTTCGTCTAGGTCTTTTGAGATCAATTCAATAATGACGCTATCAGGGACCACCTAAGTTCATATTTTCGAGCTTGTTTGTGTCTATATCTTTAGACCAAGACGGCAAGGAGCTTTCAGCGCCATTCCTATTTATTGTACCACCTTTGACTCCTGAGTTAGCATGAGGATGATGGTGATGATGATCCTGAGTCAGCAAGGGGGAGAGAGCTGGACTGACCCCCCCACGTCGCAGTGGGTGCGAAAAAAGGCGAACCGGTGTCTGGCTGACTTACTTGGCTTTTCCCATTACTATCCCTTGCACCTGACTGGATTCAGCCTGATCAAATTTAATTGGAACCGTCCTCACCCTCGCCCCGGTGGGAGTGTCTCAACACCCTCCCTCAGGTTTTTCCAGCCATACATAAAAATGCTGTGACGAAGCGCCGCCGTACTTGGCGCACCCTATCCGTAATTAATTCTTCAACCTTTTCCAGAATTTTAAGGTTGCGTCATCTCAGGTTAGGTCAACAGTGCAGGTCAAGTTACCTCACCTCCAAAACTTGTAAGATAGCATAGGTAAGAACGGGGTGAATCTGTCTAACTAAAACTCATATCACATAATGTCCCACCAAATGGTGCAAAATATTTTCCGGGATTTTACATATCGATGACCTAGGGTCAGGTACAGAACCTCTTCATTGGAAATTCATGGGAAAACGGGAATTAAGGGAAAATGGCTTTATTTCTGTTGATGCAGCATAGAACACCTTCGCATTTTCCAAATCATAGTAGCCTAGGCCCCTCTCCAGGCTGATGTTACAAGTTTGGAACTGTGATTTATGAGAGGTCATCTTGGATTACTTTAACAGCCAGACCTAAGCCAATAATTTCGCAGGGAATGATGATAAATATTTTATTTTGATACCATTACGTTTGGACTATTATTGCAAGTTCATTGATATGCATGTTGACTATGCTAGATCAGATAATGACCTTGACCTGACCTTAGGTCACGTCACTTTTATGTTTTGATATAGTATAGTATATATACATGATTCGATTTTCCGTAAAAAGAGGAGGCGAATGGTGCCTTACATTACAATCGATTCTAACCTAACTCTGTCAGACGATAGGGCCCAGAAACTATCCTCTACCCTTTCACCTTCTTTTACCTGTCATGACCTCGATATTGATCTGAGACAAAAAGTAGCTGATAAAATGTTTTGATCAATTCTTATGATCTACCCACCAGCGTTCGCGTTTTTTCTCTGTCCTGAATAGGAGCCGAGTTCGGGGGAGGTGTTTGAACCCCTTCCACACCAAGGAGGAAGGTGGCTCGGAGACCCACCGGGGTGGGTGTTATATAACACAAGTCCGGCACAGGGTGCCTTTTTAAACCCCATGAAACTCTAATCCACCCGAATAAATATTTCAAGAATGAGCCTGAGAGCCTTATGAGGCTGGAAACATTGCTTGAAGCCATTACTCAGACATATCCAGCCTCGGAACTCTCGTGCCCAGGCGCCTCGGTTACTGGCGGACCGCCTGGGGCTAGGCACCTGCGATACAGTATTGATCCCTTCGGTTCAAAACACTGTGCCCCCTGCTCGCCACTTACTACGCGCGACCTTGCACCTGGCGTTGTAAACACGTAGTAATCACGTGACCCAGGTATGCGTGCCAGTCGAGCGAAGGATCGGGGATTATCAGAGGCGGTGGCAAGTCAGCCGAAGAATACCCCGCCAGAATGCAGTAAAATCAGTAATTGTGTAATATTTTCTTACCCAGCTGTCAGATTAAGAAATAATGGTAACCATTGGAAAGCTCTTGAAAAATACACATAATGAAACCGTTTGTAAAGCTAGAGGCACCATAGGTTGCGAGATATCCATCCTAAACCGGTCGAGCCTAGTCATGGCAATTTCAATTGCGGGGGACTGTACCTCTGAAAAAGATATATGCACATGCAGGAAATAACATTTGACCCTTTTTAGGATGAGCGAAGAGACTGAGGTTATGACTGTAAAGGGTATATCTGAATGTCTGTACTCAATGAGGCTGTCTAATTCCAGATCGATGGACCAAGCGAATGGACTGAAGACATCAGAGGGGATTGCGGACCCCGAAGAACTCCCAAGTAACAGTCTACCTAACTCAACATCTAGTGGTACCATACCTACTATCATTATGAAATCTGCTGGTGGTGCTGCAATTGATTCGGCTGAATCCGTATCAGAATGCACAAAGCCCACAGAAGATCTCGCTAAGAGCACGTGCATCTCGGCCGAAACTACACCCGTTACTGTTAGCTCCGAACTTGACCTAAGCAGCTCAAAAACACCGTCCAGTCGTGGCGATTCTGAACAACCCGAACCATCCCAGATCTCCGGCCGACCTCAGGCGGCGGGCATTTCTCCGTTGCCGAGTACCGATCCAGAAGGTCAGTCACCATCAGAACCCACTCCTGAGACCTGTGGCGAGCCCGCTTCAAACGGAGCCTCCGGTGACCCGCCGATGTCAAAACGGCAGAGGAAGCGACTGGCGAAGCGCGCGGAATTTTTGGCGCGACTGCCGGAGATGCGGCGCGCCGAGCGGCAGAAAAGGCGCGAAAAGAGAGCGGCACTGGCGGCGGCAGGAGCGCTGCCGAAGAAACCGCGCCTAACACGGATGGCGGAGGGAGGGTGTGAGGTGGGCGTCTGTATCGACCTCTCGTTCGAGGATCTGATGGAGGAGCGAGACCTGAGGAAGTGCCTGAAACAGGTGAGGAGGGTCTGACGGGAGCGAAACTTGTGGAAGGCTCTCAAAAGGTGAGCGGCCCCTGGTCGTCGCCTGCTTTTAAATGTGGCAGTGAAACGATCCGAGTGACTACTCACATCCGAGTTAAACATATGTGTTGACTATAGAATTACTGAATTTACTGAGTTTACTGAATTGTGGGATCTTGTGGAGCATGTGGACAAGCTATGTTACTTAGATACCTACGCAAACTGAGCTTCTCACTTTTGACTCACGCAGTTGAGCCAGTTTCTCAGAGTTTTCACTTATTCAGTTTGAATCAATCCTTAGTCACCAGCAAGTCTGCCTTTGCCAGACCAGACCAGACCAGACTTCTGCCTTTGCACCCAACATGGTAAATGGTCATAGCCCTCAACCTACCATGGTGAGGTACCGCACGCACCATACCGTGGCGTACCATCACCCAGTAACGATAGCAGTAACCCAGCTGAGGTAGCAATAGCAGCGTCTGTGGCGTGGCGGCAGGTGCAGAGGTGCTACGCCGCCAACCGGCGCGCCTCACAGCCGCTGCAGCTGCGCCTCAGCAGCCTGGAGGGCGTGATGGAGCGGGCCCCGGACGTGTGCGCCGACTGGCACCGCTGGGACGTGCACGCCCACCAGCAGCACTTCACAGAGGTGCTGCAGCGGGACAGCGTTACCTACCTCAGCAGCGACGCACCCGAGGTCAGCTCACTCCATCGGGCATGTAATGGAGATATATATATATATATATATATATATATATATATATATCTATATATATATATATATATATATATATATGTAATTAGACAGCTCGTCTATATAAAACAACCACCCACACCAAACACAAACACACCCCCGCCACCCGCGAACACCCCCAACAACGCAACAGCAGAGGGGTAGAGCAAGACGGAAAGGCAAAACAAAAAGAAAAAAAACAAGGGAACCAAAGAACAGCCAAGCCCCGCCCGAAGCAGCAAACCCACCCCAACGGGCGCGGCGCACACCCACCCAAACCACCGACCAGCCACAGCCAACAACCACAAAACGGTCCGCCCTCTGAAAAACCGCTTTTGAAACAAAACCCAGCATAACAAACCAAAAAAACCAAAACTATAAACAACAAAACCCAAAAACACTAAAACAAACCACCAAAAAAACAACACCAACCAACCAACAAAAAATCAACACACAACCAACCAAAACCAAAACCAAACCACCAACACACCCAAAAAAACCCAAACACAACACACACACACACACACACACACACACACACACACACACACACACACACACACACACACACACACACACACACACACACACACACACACACACACACACACACACACACACACACACACACACACACACACACACACACACACACACACACACACACACACACACACACACACACACACACACACACACACACACACACACACACACACACACACACACACACACACACACACACACACACACACACACACACACACACACACACACACACACACACACACACACACACACACACACACACACACACACACACACACACACACACACACACACACACACACACACACACACACACACACACACACACACACACACACACACACACACACACACACACACACACACACACACACACACACACACACACACACACACACACACACACACACACACACACACACACACACACACACACACACACACACACACACAAAAAAAAAAAAAAAAAAAAAAAAAAAAAAAATTTTCTGCATCAAATTCTACTAAAACGTCAAACTAGAAAAAATGCGATTTCCCTGTTTCTTCCGTGGGAAGGCACCAGACGCCGTGACACCCTGTGTCGGGCGTGTGCCACCGCGGGAGAACACCTGTTGGTTTATCCGTTTATCCGTGAACGTCTCAAAACATGATTGTTTACTTATATTTTCTTTTTACTCTTCCGGTTTACTTGTAACATATGTCGTGGGCCCAAAATGATCCTCGATGTTAACGCGCCGGAAAAACCCTATGCTCATGATGGTGAGGTGTCACAGCTTGGTCGAAGGTGCTGAAACGTTGAGGATCTGTCATATTCGCAAGCCGTGCCATGCAATCGTGTCTTTGTATTTGCACGCCTGTTTGCTTTTAACCACGGTTTTTTCTGCTTGCTTTTTTAAGTGAATGTTGCAGGAGGACGCTTAGGTTTAAGCTTCGAGCTTGTGGGTCAATCTATTGCATTTTGTGGGGTTGTTGTACAATAGTAATCACTGAATAACAATTTTATATCTACTCCTTACTACCTTGCTGCGGTGTCTCAGTAACTGCTTTGTTGGAGGTGCTGGAACGTTGTGTTAGTCTGCTATATTCGCAGGCAGATGTTTCAGTGACAGTTCTAACTCACAAAACGACATTCGGTATTCACGCGCCCAAAACTTCAATAATGATCATGAGGTGTCTCAGTAACACTTGAGTCGCAGGCGCTAGAGCACTGTGTTAGACCAGCCATCTTCGCAGGTAGATGTTCCGGTGACAGTTTTATCTCAGTAAACGTTGTGCCGCAGGTGCTGGAGCGGTTGGAGCCGGGTCGGACGTACGTGATCGGAGGCCTGGTGGACCACAACCACCACAAGGGCGTGTGTTACCGGCGCGCCAGGGAGGCTGGTCTGGCCTCTGCCCGTCTCCCGATCGACGAGTTTATCCAGCTGCGCACCCGGCAGGTAACCGGCCTCAAAATACTCCACAATATAGGGTTTCGGGGAGATCCAGGCTCAGAGTGTACTCGGTCCTTGTAGTGTCTCGCTCATTTGTAATGACTCAAGGCTCCATGTAATAATAGGCTTTTGCCCGATTTTCTAAATCAAGTTCTTATGTTTCAGAAGAAAGCCTAAGAAATCTGATAAGCCACCTTGTAAATAACGGCAAACTTACATTCAAGCGGAGATTTTGCCCAATTTACTGGAATTATATCCCCGTGACCGCCTAATGGGTCTCCCACGCCCTCACTAGATATCTCTGTTGATTCTTCCTGCAACCAATGGGAAGGCTAATTCTGCCGTCTGCGGCAGGTGCTGACCATCGACCACGTCTTCAGTATCCTGCTGCGGGTTGTAGCCGGCGACGGCTGGCAGAAGGCCTTCTGCGCAGTGCTGCCACCTAGGAAGGGAGCTCTACCGCTCAGTGAGGCTGCTGATGGTACGGAGACGATGGAGGGCGACTGTGCCGAAGAGGAGGCAGACGAGAAGGAGATGTGCTGCGCTCTGGGGGGAGGAGAGGAGGAGAGGGGTCGGACTACTGAGGGGGAGAGGACGGATGGTTGCGGAGATCAGCCTGCCGGAGACGCCGTGGGGCAGGGGGAAGGGAACAACCCGCCGCAGCTGACGGTTGGCGACGGGACGGCAGTGTGTGAGAGGCCAGAGGAGGACCCTGCTGCGCCGCAGAAACCAGGAGCTGCTGACGCCGATGGTGATAGCGCTGGACTGACTCCCGTGGACGGAGACAAGTCCGTCAACTGTGCAGATGGTAGCGAGAGCGAGCCCGCGCAGTCCGCTAGATAACGCACGGTGATTTGATGTGTATTGGTTGTTGGAGATTAATGATTGAGATCAGTGCCGCTAGGGGGCAGGACGGACTCGTGGTGGGCCTGGTGCCCTGCTGCGTCTCCAGCCTGCTATGGAGTGGACGCCGGTGTCAGCCGCTCGGGGTCCGTAGCGGCGACGATAGGCACGGGGTGGTCTCCCAGAGCGTGATTATGACGTCGGCAGTGTCCATATCAGTTGTTTTTGTTTTCGAGTCATACATTTTTACGCGATATTGGTTTGTTTGAGGAACTGAACCAAAGTGAGAGAACCTTGGTAGAAGCCTGATTGGTTCGAAGATAAGCTTAGAAGACACCAGTCGCTGAATAATGGTGACTTGTTTCACATCTGCAGTATTATTGCTATCGAAAATTTCGAGGAGAACATGCTTTTCTGCTATATTTATGACATTACTGGGAACAGTGACGGTTCTAATATTTTTCTAGAGGAAAGACACCACCTAAGGCACTGTTCTCATTTGACGTCGGCGGCGAAAGGGGAGGTGGTCTGGCATTTTTCCGACTAAGTGGGCAGCGTCTGGCTTTTTTACGATTTCTGACGGGGGAGTCATCGGCTGCCGTGGAATTGCTTCATTGAGCGATAACTGCACAGGCCCGGGGTGGTTGAAGAGCGGGTATTTCAATGTTTCGTAGTCACTATCGTACCCAGTGTCGTAGTCAGTTTCGTACCCAGTGCCCAGCTGCCAGCTGCCCGCGCCCTCCGAGCATGGGGCGTTATGGGGAGTCTGAGGGTCTGGTAATTTCTGACGATTGATGATGAAGGGGAGGGGTCAGCCATTTTCTAGCCATTTCTGACAAAAGTTGGGGTCCGAACACCCTCAAATTTGACTAACGTCATTTGTAAACAGCCCCTAACACCTGGGGGTACCTTCTAAGTATTACGAGGGCGACCCCCGACACCAATATTGAGTAAGTGTTTGGGTGCTCTGGAGATGTTATTGGGAGGTAACATGTCAAGGAAGCCACTGTTTGCAGAGTGACGACCAAACAATCAGTCAAGTGTTCGAGCCCGGCACCGTGGGGGTGAGAATACGTGGCCAGCACAGCCAATGATGGAGACATAAATGTTCCCAGTCTTAGTGTTGGTTAAGTGTTTTGATGGCGTTTTAAAGCACATAAAATGTGGTTAACTTTACCTCCACAAGCGCTCTCCTCCCCCGGTCATGGCCAGCCTAGGGTTGCCCCCCCCAGCAAAAAGCTGCGCGGCGACGACCCTGGGGCCGACTATGAGTATCATTTCACGCCCTTATGAGAGTTGAAATGGGTACAAAATCACCTAGACACAACTACTTCAGAAGCAACAGAGCTGTGACATTTTGAGCATACATACAAAAGTCGAAAAGTGCGTGAGAGCAGGTGTGTTTAAACCATAGGCGGATCCAGGATTGCTGATCGGGGGCACCTTCCCGGGGGCGCCATCCGGACCGGAGGGGCGCCATCCGACCAGGGGGCGCCACTTATGACCGGCAAAAGCTGTCAGGTGGGCGCCAAATCCTATCGGTGGGCGCCGACTTTCGCATCCTGGGGGTGGGAAGCTACATTTCAGGGGGCGCCATCGACCTTTCAGGGGGCGCCGAGGGTCGATGGGGGAGTGCCCCCTTGCCCCCTGGATCCGCCTATGGTTCAAACGTCAAAGAAGAGACAAATGGGTAATTTGCTCCCTCGGGTCACTCCATTGTGTGCGTCAGTGGCCAACGTATATCAAATGCTCATGTGTTCATGCCCACAACAGCCAAGCCTGCTGAAAGCGCTCTGAAACGCTATTACTCCCCCGGCCGCTTCAATATGTTGCCATCTGGCGCCAGACAATCCTAATGTACTAACTCCGCACCGCTCTTTCCGTAATGGGAAACGCCATCTATACGAGGCAGGCACCTGCGCGTACATTGCCTCTGGCAGTGACTGCATCTGCCCGCAGCTTTCCTGAGTAACCAGATTGTGCTGCATCATCAATACGCGCCTAGAGAGACCTAGCCTCCATGGCCAAAATACGATCCGGATGGGACTACCGATTGAGTCCATAAGTGCTTTTTGCCCTGCACTATGGCACGGTCCATGCCAAGTGTCGGGAAGATAGCTATTGATGAACTCGATGACTTTGCCACGCATACTGATCAGCGATCCAATACGTATCGTATTTTGACAATGGAAAGAAGACAGAGATGACAGCACCCCACGCATGCGGAAACACTGTAAATGGACATCCGCCAGAGTTCACGTTCATTCAGAAAACACTAGTTTATATAATTCTCGCTAGGTGGCCAATCGGGCCCTATTCGCTCAGGTGAGCTGTCGTCGAGCCAAAAATGACGTCATTGAAATTGCAACAATTAGGCTCGTGCGCATTGTGATTGTTTATGATCTAACTTCTTCAATGTGTTGGACGTTTTTCTGTATTCTGGATTGGATTAACGTTGAGAAGGGGGTTGATTAAATTTGTGCGGGGCAGCTAAAAGGGGTGTGACCGCACCTTCACCTGGGAGCGGGGGGCTCGGGGCGTTACCTTGACACCGGCTCCCTGGCGTCGGTGCGCCGCGGTGAACGGGAGAGGAGGGGCGGTGCAGTGGCGGCGTTCGGGGCGCGGCGGTGTTTGCGAGCTGCCGACCGGTTTTACACAGTTTAGAAATAAGGTAACGGCGAGGGGGTAGTGCTAAGCACAAACAGGTGTTGCTGCTGATTGTGCTTAGTATTTGAGAAGTGATTTTTAATTATTGACGTGCGGTCTCGAAGTATCGCTGACCAGGAGACTGATGATATTCTGAAGTAAACAAGGTAGGTGATGGGTCTTCGTGTGGTCGAGGCTGCTACATGGCAATGCGACAGAGCCTGGTTTAAGTGGAATAAGTCAAGGCTGGAATGCTTGCAGATAATATTCTGTGCTGGTTTATTCTTCATTAATGGGACAGGTAAAAATATTATGTCTACACTGATGTTTTACCATCTCAGCTTGAACAATGTGTGTCTGCAGGATGTTCTGTTTAGATACAGAAAAGCTGAGGCTGTGGGAATTCCTCAGTAGGGATCACTCCTATCTGGTTAGACCTGATGCTGCTGACCATGGTGGATTCAGTGCACAGTGCTTACTAATTGGGCTTGTAAGCTGCTGATTTGCTTTCAAATGCCAGACAGAAATACAGACAACTTTGCGATCCCCAAAACTCTTCCATGAGGGTGATCATTGGCAACAACATATCAATATGATATCAGTGTTTGCTGCATCTCTTAACATCAGGCTATGATGAGGTTTAGCAAGCTAGTTAGCTGAGCACTAGGATACATTGAGAGTGGATCTTATTACACTCAATCATGATCAAGATAAGGCTGTAAAAGATTGAAGTTTCCAATATCAATTTTCTTCACTTTTCTGGCATGCCAGTGATGTCTCCCTTCACTCATGAACCTGGATTTGCAAAAAGAAAGATGTTTGGCTTAGTTTCCCTGGGCAAGAGGGGATCAGGATAGAGCGATCAGTTTCCATCCAGTGTGCAAAGTATGACATTTTCGATGAGATCTTGTCAGTGCGAGTGCTCTTGGAGACAGGATTGAGTGGTGAAAATTTTATGAACCTGGTGCGAATTTGTGAGATGGGTGCGAGGAAGGTTACACTTAAACCAAACAAGTAATGGCTCAATGGTTATTAAGACACAGGAGGGGGCCTTATAAAAAGCCCTTAACTAAGTAACTAATTATAGAGTTAGCATTGAATTGTGTGGGTAGGAATGGGTGCATTTTTCTCCCTGGTACATGGCAGACTGGTGTGAATTTTTGGAGGCTGGTGGTGCGAGAATTTTAGATGGCTGGTGCGACTCGTCTGGCCTGCTGCCATACTTTGCAGGCTGGGTTTCCATGATACTCTAGCTTGGATGAGGAATGAGCTGTATCAGATTGAAAGGTTTTCAATATCAATTCCATCCTACATTTCTGGTGCACTGGTGATGTTTCCCTTAATGTTCCCTTCATCAAAGTTTATAAAGCAAACTTTATCCTCTGCAGTTAACTCTGGTTTACTCGCCTTTACCCTTCTTTACCCTCCACAGTGTAAGAATAGTATTTACCATCCTGCTACCAAATGCTACCAGATCTTGTTGGATGTGGATCAACAAGAATCGGACCAAAAGCTGGTTCTGTGGTTAAAAGCTCAACCAGGGTCGTAAATATACCCGGATACACTGTTTGATCAAGTTCAAACTTGTGCATGGGACTTAGATCAAAGTATTGTTAAAATACGATTTGGATCGGACCGCCGATCAGGATGCATCGTGGAGTCATCTGGTGCATTGAGTGTTATTTTCCCCAGTGCTTAAGCACAGACCGTGTTATAGTGATGTGGGAAATAGCAGTTGATGGACTCCATCAGCAGTCCGATCCAGATTGCATTTGGGCCATGGAAATAAATGCCACTGTCACTATTAACCCAACCATTGCCTCCTGGATTGAGAAGAAATATGTACTGTACAGCTTGTTGAGTCATGGATGAACTGCTTTTCCAATGACTTCTGGGGATCGCTATAGAATTTGGGGCCGTTCCCGCACCTTCCATGAAAAAATTGAATGTAAAGTACTGGCTACACTCCGCACTTTTTAGTGTCGTTTTCGTTTTTAGCGACTTTTTCTCGTTTTGTCGTCCCCGCAAACAAGTTTGCGCCATTGAAATGCATTGGGCAAGCGGCGCTGTGCAAAAGGAGAAAACGTGAAAGCGAATGAAACGTCATAAAAATAAAAAAACGCTCTTAACGAAAAAACGCGTGTAAAAAGGAAAAAACTTCCCACTAGTGCCTCAGATCAGCCCCCGCCTATACATTAGATATAGGCATTCAAACATTTCTGGGGGCGGCATGAGGCCCCTGGCCCCCGCCACTGCACGGAAGCTATCAACGAGCGATGGGCAGATATTGCACTCAGATAGCGGACACTACAAATCAGAAAGGACCTTCTGATTGGGCCTTGGCGCCCCTGAAAGGTTGATGACGCCCCCTGAACCGATTGGAAATCCCGGATCTGTCCATGGCTGGGGAAGGGCAATTCGATGGGGCACCAGGTCAATTCAGGGAGAAGGTGGGATGATCTGTTGCATATTCCCTGAATCCGCCCATGGTCCATGGGCGATCTTATCCCGCTGCCCTCACTGCTTTGGGATTGAAATTTGTCCAACAGGCTCAGAAAGAGACGTGATAAAACAAAACGATAGAACTAAAAAAACGAAGAAGTGAAAAATGAAAAACGTAGTTAAAAAGCAAAAAGGGCCATTAAAAAATGAAAAAGCGAAAAAAACGAAAAAGGACACAAGAACGAGCTGTGTAACTCGACCTTTAGGATGTTGGATTTATTGTCTGTGAACTGTAATTCGACACAAAAGAAAAACAGCTAAATCATTCAGTCTTTGTAACAAACGGTCTGGCTTTTTTCGAGCCAACTTCAGATACCAATTTATATTTGTACTATGCTTTGAACTCCTCCACATATATGAATTTTCAGTAGGTCGCATCAGTGGTGATGGGATTAATCGAGAGTATCAATCACACGCGAAATTCATACGCACACCAAACATAAACATACACATTTAGAACTCTCTCAACATGGCGGCAGTAGTCACTTTGAATTTGCGTAGCTGCTTGTCACACGTATCGACATATATTTCACCAGAGGTGGGAGCTGCTACCGTTTTTTAACACTGCTGCTACCTCCGCTACGATGGGAGCCGCTACCGTTTTTAACACTGCTGCTACCTCCGCTACATTGGCCAGCTGAAACCGCTACCGCCTTTTCCAAATGTTGAAACCCGTATCCGCTACTCCGCTATCGCTATTTTTTATTAAGTGTTACTAAAGCACTGCGGGGAATGTTTTTTCTCTGTTTGTTTTAAATGAATATCAATGAAAACAAACGAACAAACTACCGCCTATCTGTATGTTTGTAAGAAATAAGTTTTATTCTATGATATCCCAATTAAATCACACAAAATTATTGTGTTTTCATTTGTTTTCCATAAAATATATATGTCATCTCAATCTCCTAATTAGTATAGGTGGGGAATCCCTTTAACGGGCCTGCGGTAGCGGCAGCGGTTTTGAATTCTTCGTTTTGCGGTTTTGAATTAAAAAGTCCCGTCACCCGCTATTTCGCCACCTCCTGGCTATAGAAACCGCTACTGCTACTCCCTACCATTTGGAGAGTCAGCAAGAAGCGCACTGAAATAGCGGACCCCCAGTTCTGTGTTTCATACGCTGGAGTGATGTTAAAACATATGAGAGTATGGTCACAATGTCCCAATAGCACCGAAATGCAGAGGCGACACATTGAATATGACGGGAAAAGTTAGAACGAAAATGAATAAGACAACATTCGTATTTGTCGGGGGACAGGGGACATGCGCGAGACCAACAAGAATGGTGGGAAAGGGCGACGCATCAGATCGCACCACAGAGCTGAATCACCGCGCCTGGCCAGAGCGTAAATGCAGCGTGTGCCGATTGCTATGGACGCCCGCCAGCGTGACATGGTCAGGAGCGGGGCGGTGGTTTTGGTGGTTGTGGTTTATAATTAATATGCTCATTTGATGTCGATCCATGATTTAAGAGTTGATGCACACACACACATGAGCTAGTGCACTTAAAACTGGAAATATCTGCATTCGTTTGTCTGATACACGTTCTTACCAAGGTGCATCTAGATGAGGTGACTTGGTGGGGTAACTCAACCAAACTTGTAAAGGTGAGATTATTTTTAATCAGGCTTGGGGGAATGCCCTCTTTGTCCCCTGGACCCGCCAGTGGGTTTTAAGCCATAAACTGTATGGTCAATAAGAATCATCTAATAAGATAGTGGTAGTACTTAATCCCGGAATAGAAATATGTTGGTTGCTATTTCGTCATGGCTCAATGGATATACACTTCTCTTACAGACAAGCTTCCAGACTTTCAGCAGGCTGCTGAACATGTTCACGTCACGTTAGATTTGTAGATTTAAATAATCCGGTGGGCGCTGGCCGCCTTTTTTGTCGTGAAGTGGAGGGAACAAGCCGCCTTTGCCATATGTGGGTTCAGGATTGGAGCCTAGTGTCTTAGCAGGCCTGTGTTTTCTTGTGAGCAGGGGCGGAGAGCGAATGGTGAACCCTGCTTAGTCTGCGCTTTGCCCCGCCCCCTTGCCCAAGCACGTAACGTTGCCTAAGGAAGGATGGGAGCTAACCTCGCCCACCGGGGGCCATCGATGCCCCCTAAGGTTTTTCCGGGATAGCAGAAAAAGACGGGGCGCAGCACCGCGGTTGAGGGCTCTACCTCTCACTGCATCATTTTCCCATCATCCCTGAAATTTTTACCCCGGGTCACCCAAGGTCAGGTCACCAGACGAGGTCAACCAAGGTCACCTCACTTCAACTTTAGAGCTCTGTAAGAGCTACATTTCGAAGTCGATCGATTTGAAACTTCCTTCACTTCATAACCCCTCCAGGGTCTACAAGGTGTATATCCGGGATTTTTCGATTTCGTGCCCTGAGGTCAGGTCACGAGGCGACCTCTCCCATTGGAAAAACATGGGGAAAAGCTGTTTCATGATATAAAAGCCACAAAAATGATTGCAAATACTCAGACTGCTCAGAACAACGTTTTTGGACACCCTTTCACGGATCCCAGGGGTCATATTTGCCCTTTGACTTTTCCAAGGTCATCCAAGGTCACCAGAGGTCAAAAACAGTATTTTGACAATAACTTTTGACCTAATTAAGCTAGAGCGGTGAAACAAACACCATCGTGTTTGTCTTGTCACTGGCTTTCATTTGATATACGGCAAGGTCACTTTTGACCTTTCGTGACCTCAGGTCATATTAGGTCACGAGGCGACCTCTGGAGGTCAAACCACTGGCGGGAGGTCTTTACGTTCCACATAGCGGAAAAAGTACTGGCAATTTGCTATCAAATGTACTATACCAGGCCTCAATAGCTCTAATGACGTAAGAGTTATGCCCAGTTTGCTTAATCATTGCATATTTGAGTGAAAATAGCCGATCTTGACCTAATTTGACCTCTGGAGGTCAAACCATTGACCTGGGCACTAAAACATGTGAAGTAATTTCTTACTGAATTCACGCGAGCTTTCTATTGCATTTTGCAGATTTGCGCTAACGCCCATATCTTCGGAGTTAGAGGGGGCCATCGATGCCCCCGGTGGGGCGAAGGTGGCGCCGGACCCCGGTGGGGCGCGGGTTAATGCTGTTGCTAATCAGTTGCAAACTTTTTTTGCTCGTACCAGACGAGTTGGCACAGACATACAGTTCCAAGAAGCAGAGTGGGACGTGGTCTACAAAATCCTAATGATGAGTTCAAACCCCACCTGCTAGCAGCCTTTTCTTCTTATCTTACGGTGCGAGAATTGGCAACGCCACATACCTATCCGTCTCAGTTGCTGTATGGAAAACATCCCCTGATGTTCTTAGACATTGTATTTCCGTTGATCCTGCTGACGAAGAGGTAGGACGACTGCTTTTGGCCCCTTGAAAGGAGCTTTGGACCCATTGACTCCCCAGTATCCGCCAGTGATTGAACCGGCACTGTCGTATGACGCACCTTCCAATGTTGAACGAGCTCCGCCGTAGACAATCAACCCTAAGAAGAGTGTGGGTGTAAATCCAGCCAGTGCCTCCGCAAACCGGAGGCTGTGAGTTAACCGCGAGAACTGCCTACCGGCCCTGCTATCCCTCAGTTTGCCGACATCCACAACGTAAACATCACACTACATAAACAGAGACCACACTCAAGCATAGGGAATAACTGAGAAGGAATCACATCGAGTCTGGAGATGAGCTTGTAGTGGGTGTGAGGGAGTCGTGCTGGGGTGCTGTCTGAGAGTGGTGAATTTAATGTGAACGTTAAACCACGTGAAGTATCAACAGTGGCTGTAAGCTGTCATTGCGAATGGTCGTAGCGAGGGTTTAGCCCGTTAAATAGCTCTCGGACGTTGGGCTAGGCCAGTGTTGTGTCTGTAGATGTGGAGACGTGCATAATGTCACAGCTGCCAGCAACAGTGTTCAACTACCGACTCTCAGGGCTGAGTTGTTAATGCTAGAATGATGTAAACCCGAGTCTCTGTATGATGATAGACTCGTTTGTCCTGTGATTTGTACCCCCGTTAGAAGCTATTTCATGTCGCTCGCCAGTACTTGCCATCCACATGGACATCAGAAGCCAAACTCTTTAGACTATCAGACAACATCTGACTGGGATCGCTTAGGGCTATTAATTAACCTCTGAGCTTGTTTAAACTTTGAGCATGGCCATGTCAACTGCAGGTGGTGTTGGCTCTATCCGGTGCTCTAAATTTGGTCTAATTACTGCTGCGTCAGTGTTTTCAGAGCGCAATCAGTACCTCAGAACTGGTTTTGCGCTAGGCCACTGAGTGTAGAATTATTGTTGGAAAAAAGTGATCGGGGAGTGTATAATTCAAACGTTACATCATTTTGAGAGTCGAACGTTACATCATTTTGAGTCTTGTTGATACCCGTATTTGAAGTTTAGAAGACACTTTTCATTAGCATTTCTTTGTATTTTTTAATGAGTTCATAGACACCAGGATTATTGAACTGTGCTAGAAAGCTCTACTTGAGAAATAAATGGGAAATTGAGTAAGAACATCACAGAAGCGAGTGGAAGATTCAGCTTGTCGGGTATCGCTCTCCGCTCAGCGCCGTGAGATTTGGAACACGGATCCGCAGCATGCTGTGGTTTGGGAGTGGGAGACAGCTCAGAAAGCCGGGTTCTCGTTTATAGCCAGCTCCGACTGCGGAGATCAAATGGACGCCCTCCGGCTCCATGGTCTGAAGTTTTCTGGCACTGTCATAACTAACACGTAATGGTGCCATATGACCTTAGCTGTTGGTGCGCCCAAAGATGATGATGATGATCCCGCTCCAAAGATGATGATGATGATCCCACTCCAAAGATGATGATGATTCAGACTAGTATGTTTTCCCTACAAGCATTATATGAACCAGAATGTTTGCCGTGCACCTAAACCCGAATAACTAGGTACCTGGCGTGTGTTGTCAGATCTGAATCATGTTCAAGTTTATGCGGGGGAAGCAGCACAGCGTGCCGGCGGACCGACTCCGTCACCAGCGAGAGCTCTTCAAGTACGCCAAGGTAGGTCTCCGCCGCTCCCGGTAACGCGGCGGCGCGCACAATCGGAACTCCGTGCTAGGGGAAGAGGTCATAGTTGGGGGTAGATTTCGGCCTCAGTTTCCTCACGAGAAACGTCCGTATGTACAAAGTGGTTTTGGCTAGATAAAAATTTATTCCGATGCATAAAAATAGCCATGTTACAATGTTTTACTATTTCTTTTCTGAGTGGAATTTGATTGTGAAACTGGTCTTTATTGCGGGGAAATCTGCGCGGCAATTTTTTATAACAAATGAAGTGACGAGTTTTGACGGATTTTTTTACGCTTCATACTGATGAGTACCACGCTGTGTGTTTAAAGGGAATGTGGCACCTTGGTCGAATCCTGGAATTTAGTGAAATTAGGCGTACTTTGGGCCGAAAATAATGAAACCACTCATGATTTCTCTGAAAAATGTACAATAAGCTCAATATTTTGTTTTTTAAAAATACTCCTTTAGAAAAAGAAATAATTATCTGCTTGTGGATGATGTCACGATCTGGCAACCACTGCCATACTTGAAACGCTTCAAGGGCTTCGATTGGCTGATGCTCATCGTGACGTCAGCATATGTCGTCACACCAACAGCTCACAACAATGGCCGCCCGGCGACGGGCTGATGGGAGGGGTTGGTGTCAGGTAGGTTTTAGCTTTTTTACGGAAATATCGAGTTCCAAGACAAATGAAATGTGGAGTACCGGGTTTTCCGACATGCTTTACAACTTGGCTATCTCGGTTAAAATCACGTTGTGAAGGTGCCACATTCCCTTTAATGGTCACTCTCAGTTCTGGTCTACAATTGACCCCAGCGTGTGACTTGGCATTCTACGGAAATACCCAGAGGGCAGAGTCTGGAGTTGAGAGCCCATGTTGATATATGGAGCCGTCGCCGGCATAACGCCTCGGTATTCATTCTTCAGCCGTTACGTATCGCTCCTTCGCCCTGGACGCTATTTTAAGTCGCTCTGGAGTCGCCTGTTGTATTAATTGGAATGCTTGATATACATGACCTCAAGTAGGATTTTTATATTTGATCCCAGGGTGTCTCGTGGATTATGGGAAATGTAGATGTCCGTGTCTGTTTGCAACATCCACCGTTGGGTCGTTAACCCGCTGTGGCGATGACGTCACGCCCTCGGACTGCTCCCACCAACCAAGTTGTTTGCGGCCAGACGTTTAAGCCAGCCATTACAAACAAACACCGAGTGCTGGCAGAGCGTGCCTGGGAAGGAATCCATTCGATTAATTATTTGGATAAAGTTTGCAGCGATGCTAGGCGTACTCCACGTCGAGGTTGGCTGCTATAAGTTTGATTCTTAATTTGATTGTACTGGAATGCGCGCCGTATTTTTCTTGACGAGGTTTGGAAGTAGCACTTAAGAGGTAACTGGTACAATATTCCAGTGCAGTATTGAGAAGCCTGTAGAAATAGCTGACTGAGGCTCTCTGTGCCTAGCAGTAAGATACGGTCTTAAGATACCAAGGTTTATGAGTTCAAATCCCACGCGTTAGCAATATTTTCTCTGTATCGCATGGCACAAGAATTGGTGACACTTCAAACCCGAGAATGTCATCAGCCGCCCCTCTCAGAACAACCCACAAGAACACTCTCAGGGCTACCCGCAGTTACCCGGAGACCACCAGACTGTCTCAGCCGCCCCTCTCAAAACAACCCTCAGGAACACTCTCTGGGCTACCCGCAGTTACCCGGAGACCACCAGACTGTCTCAGCCGCCCCTCTCAGAACAACCCTCAAGAGCACTCCAGGGCTACCCGCGTCCCGCAGTTACCCTGAGACTAGCGGGCCGTCTCAGTCGCCCCTCTCAGAACAACCCTCAAGAACACTCTCAGGGCTACCCGCAGTTACCCCGAGACCACCAGACCGTATCAGCCGCCCCTCTCAGAACAACCCTCAGGAACACTCTCAGGGCTACCCGCAGTTACCCCGATACCATCAGACTGTCTCAGCTGCCCCTCTCAGAACAACCCTCAAAAACACTCTCAGGGCTACCCGCAGTTACCCGGAGACCACCAGACCGTCTCAGCCGCCCCTCTCAGAACAACCCTCAGGAACACTCTCAGGGCTACCCGCAGTTACCCGGAGACCACCAGGCCCTCTCAGCCGCCCCTCTCAGAACAACCCTCATGAAGACTCTCAGGGCTACCAGCAGTTACCCGGAGACCAGCAGGCCGTCTCAGCCGCCCCTCTCAGAACAACCCTCAGGAACACTCTCATGGCTACCCGCAGTTACCCTGAGACCAGCAGGCCGTCTCATGACTATGCAGATGCACCAAGCCCGTTCAGTGAGTGTGCAGACACCGCGGCCACACCTACTGTCTGTGCGGCGGCCTGTCTGAGTCACGCGGTCGGAGCAACGTCTCGGCTCGGCTCGGCCACTACGTGCAGTGTTGCAGGTGCAAGGGACGCCGCCGTACCTGCTCGCAGTGACGTCATAATGCACTCCGAAGTCGTAAGGTATAGAAGTTATGTGTGATTGGTACATGTCTTTGGACTTGGTTAGACGGAAGTTTGGAATGTTTTACCAATTGAAGAACTTAACACACAAATATAGTATCTTTATTTTGAATAGTACCAATGAGGGCTGCTAAGTGCAAAATACCCATTAAATAGAAACTACCATTTGGATATTGCACTCACAACTTCTTATGTACTGAACGGGTCAGATCAATATATCCGCTCTGAATATATTTGATTTTCTCACGTAATTTTTCGGGCAATTTATAAAAAAATTATATCTTTCGATAGCTTCCCTTTCGCAGCCACGAAAGCAGGTAGTGCTTATGTGAGTTTTTGCGTTGTCTTCTCTCCGCTAGGTTATCTTTTCAGGTGCCGATAAGAACTCTGGCCCTGTGGGTGCTTCCGCGCGACTTTCCCATGTTTTGACAGTGAAAACTAGGTACTCCCGGAGGATGCTCAGATGTTTCCCAAGTGATCACGCATTTCGAAGCCGCCAGTTTCTGGGAGTGAATTCAGGCTTTGGTGGAACAGATCTGTCCGATGGAGGAGCGTACCGAGTAATAGCGCGTGCCGACTGGCGGCGGCAAAACAATGAGCGCGCCGGATGTGATAGCGCTGTTTTGAATTAAAGCCTGTTGCGGCGTTTCCGTTCCACTTGTATTGATCTCTCTCTCTCTCTCTCTCTCTCTCTCTCTCTCTCTCTCTCTCTCTCTCTCTCTCTCTCTCTCTCCTCCTCTCTCTCTCTCCTCTCTCTTCTCTCTTCTCTCTGTCTCTCTGTCTCTCTGTCTCTCTGTCTCTCTGTCTCTCGTCTCTCTGTCTCTCTGTCTCTCGCTCTCTGTCTCTTGTCTCCTCCCTCTCTCTCTCTCTCTCTCTCTCTCTCTCTCTCTCTCTCTCTCTCTCTCTCTCTCTCTCTCTCTCTCTCTCTCTCTCTCTCTCTCTCTCTCTCTCTCTCCTGTTTTTGGACCGGGTAGTATCTCTGCCTCGGTGGCTGCTGAAAACGTACGGCCCGTGCCTGCCGGAGACGTCCAGTGTTGTCTCGGTCCACCCTCTCCCACTCTCGCTGATTGTCACGGCCGGCTGACTTTGGTCGTCAGCCAACCGCTGATGCATGCCTGTCGCCACTCGGAGCTCCCGCAGACTGGCTGCTCAGTCGGGTAGTGAGTGACTGCCGCGCAAAGGCTGCTACTACTACATGTGTGGGACATTTGAAAGGTCATGTAGTAGAGCTGAGGCCACGTTCGTACCAAATTCAAATTGGTACTTGTGTTCCTAGTATAATACAGACTTTCCAAGCATTATGCACCGGGATATCGATAACACGTGACGTTGCGCTCATCGCCGTCCAGCTCTCTGCTGTGTACACTCCGTGACACGGGACCCGGTGCTAGTAACTGGGCAGCTCAATTCCACACCGGCGCGACAGTACCCCAGGACCCGGGCTGTTCTGCAGTTTGGTGTGGGGCGCGGGGTGCCCCCTTGCTCTGCGGCTGGGCCCGGGAGATGCCACTGTGACAACCGCTTGCAACAAGAGGACAGTTGGTAGCGTCTTGTGACTCGAGCAGTTGTCGCGCCCGGCACTGGGTGCGAGGGCTACAGGCTAGGGCTTTCTCACAGAAAACGAGACTGATTCTATTGGGATTTCCTCCAGGCTTTCCATCTGTCCACGTACATTCTTTGCTTTGCTTCTGTTCTTCACGTCCTGAAATGCAAGGGAAAACTGTTGAAAATAAGTTTCTTCTCATTCTGATGGGAATGTGGCAAGATGCTGGACAATTCAAGACTTTAATTTTTCAAAATTAAGCTCAACTAGGTTTGGGTTTCCTTGTTAAGTAAAAATTAAGCAAAATAAAAAGCACGAAAATCTAAAGGATATCTTAACACTATCGCTGTTTTATTAGGGTGCCCGGTACCCCCACAAGACATACTAACCCCCACACATGCCTATATCTCATGCGACTGATCCGACTCGTGTCGACGACCAACTGAGAGAGCGGCGGACATTCCCAACGGCGGCGCTGGTCTGCCAGCGCCCCCGACACAGTCGCAGCAGGGGAGGTAGGCAGGGTACAACAGTGCGCTCTCCATACCACCCGGGCCCACGCATGTCTGTTCCGTCCCGATCTCTCCCGGACAATTAACCCCCCTGTAAATGCTCCTATCCCGTCCCAATGTCCACTTCTCTCGTCGCATCGTAAGATAATTATCCCGTTCCTTGCGGAATCAAGCGGGTAAGATTCCATTCCATCCCGTCTCGTTTCATTTCGTTCCGTAATTCCCATTTCCTTTCCTAGCCCTTGGAGACCTCAGCGGAGCAGGAGCGGAAACAGTGGCAGACACAAGGGGGGCAGGGAGGCTCAAACCCCCTCGAAATGCCCAGTAGCTGCATAGCTGAAGGCTGTTCTGAGGCACTGGCGGAGGAGTTGCAAGCCCCCCTGCAGCCCCCCCAAATGAAGTCCTGGATCCACCACTGAGCGGACAGCACGGTATCGGCTGAGGAATCAACAGCAGAACGCCTACCTCAAAACAAGCTGCACGCAGCTGTTGAGGGCTAACCGGACGCCGTTGCGATAGTCACGCCAAATATCGACAGACGACCTCTTCATGTCAGCCTGCAGTTCTCGGGATAGATGTTCTCCTGGTGGGTGCCTCCTATTTCAGGGACAGGGGTTCCCTGGCTGGTGCCTCCTATCTCAGGGACAGGGTCTCGGTTGGGATCTCCCATATCTCGACAGTCATTCCCTGGTGGGGGCATGCTATCTCGGGGACAGAGGTTCCCTGGTTGCGGCCTCCTACCAGGGACAGGGGTTTCCCGGGCCGCGACCTCCCGCATAGGATCCCCGCGGACACAACGCTGCCTGTGATGTCTGTCTTATTTATTACCACTGTACACGTGCAGAATTAGTGTCTGTGAGCGGATGCCGTACAAAACCCGTCCCTGCCACAGTAGCGAGGCTCCACACGCTGTCTGCCGGCCGTGTTTATCAAGAGCTAAATCAGGCCAGCCGGCAAGGTCACCGCATGCAGATCCCTCTGTGTCCCATCTCGTCTCAATGGCTTTTCACCGGTATTCGGCCGACGAACACTGCACCGGATTCACAGCTTCAATGGCACCATTCAGATAAAGAGTTGGATTCTGTACCGCCAGCTGTCGTTGCAGCCCCGGTTGCCATTCGGTTCGTGCTCCGGCGGCTCTTCCATTGTACGGGTTGTGGCAGACGAGCTTTGCCGGCTGAAACACAGCCGTTCCAGCCGGGGATGTTCGCACCGGAAGCGGCTGCGTCGAGCCGGAAACGCGCTGGATGGGCTGCGGGTTACCGGTGTCGTACTTCAATGGTAGTGCCGGCTGGACGGCGGGCTAGCATTCCCGTGCTTTAATGGGACGTGTTAACGACTGCAGTGGCGGTACGGACACAGCGGGGCATTGAAGCCGCCGGCACTAATGTGTGGATCGTTCAGCAGCCTTCATGAGCGGTAGGTGCGTCGCTTTGGGCGGCGCCTAGCTAGCAGTGCAGCACCTCGACGGCGGCGCCGCCCGGACGTTCCTGACGCCAGTGTATATGTCGCCGGGTACACCCGTTAGAGTACATGCCATACGGGCGGATGCGTTTGGTGAAACCACCGGAGGGGAGATACAGATCTGTGTGTAAATCTCAACATGCAGCATCGGCTCCCAACACCGCATGCATCGGCGGGGGGGCAGCACGTTCAGCACAGCGGCAGGCCGTTAGCGCCTGAATCTACCCCTTGACTTCGAGCCCAAAAGCCTGGGGTGTTGCCGGTGTAGTGCCCGACCTCCGTGCTAGAAGTTCGGCAGCCGCCCACTGGCTGGATCCTGCTCGGGGCTTATCGTGGAGGTCCTCACCTCAATCCGACCGGTCTGTTAAATGCTCTGCCAATCCGCATATTTCATCGGTGTTCCTTGGTTACGCGTCTGTGCAAAAAGTAGAGATCCTTGAGCCTTTGTAAAAACCACATCCGGCCTTACAATAGGCGCATTTGCGAATGATGCTTCCATTTCCATCATTAGGCGCATTTGCAATTCGCCTTTTCAACAGTGGTGGCCATGGCTTCGCCCATGCATTGCATTAAAAGTCCCACCAGACCCCACCCTTGACATTGCCGTGACCTCGACTTCCAACGACGGCATCTGCCACTCCTTCCCCTGACTCCGCCATTTTCAATCGGAACCTACTGGGCGCTGCCGTTGTGTATCTGCCACTCGCCAAACAAACCAGTGGCGAATCTCAAGTGTTCCTCTGCATCGCCTCTGTCCACTTTCCACCGCCTCCTGCCATTGCGAGGCTGCCGTGATGTCTGATCACGTGCAACCGGCTTATTTGGCCGCTGATTCACGTATCAGCTGATGCAACGGCCGCTGATCGTCTGCGATTATAATCGGCTTATTTGTGATGCTTTAGTTTTCCTTATGTGGAGGGATAATGTGGCGGATACAGTGCGGTGGGAGGGGGGGGGGCTAGGGAACTCACCCCCACCCCCGAAACGTCAGACTTCCTATAGTAAATGCATTGCCGGAGGCTATTCCGAGGCAGTGGCGGGGGAGGTAGGAGGACCCTAGCCTCTCCAAATGAATTCCTGGATCCACCACTGGATAAGGCGCTATATGGGGCTTATGTCAAATAGGGACTGGTGCTGCATCGTGGCTAATGCTGGTGTTTGCAACCTTTTTTAATGAAGTTCTAAATAAAAAATATTTTAGTCAATTATTCCTAGGCCGTTTTTGATGTGAAAAAGAACTTGTGGCGGCTCTTCGTATGAGCCGAGTGAACCTAGGCTTCACCCAACATTGAGGAGGGGGAGAGGTTGGAAAACTCGCGCTGATTAGACATGTAATAAATCAATTTTTGGGCATTTGTATCTCTTAAAAAAAGAACTCAGACAGTTGTATAACGGCCACTTGAGCGTATGGCTAGACATAGGCGGATTCAGGATTTCCGATCGGGGGAGGAGGTATGGCTGGGATAGTGCCATCTAGACCAGGGGTACGCCACTTTTGAGCGGTAAAGCATTTCAGACGGGCCTCAAATCACTACAGGCGCGCCGATAATTGCATGGGAGGGGGCGGAGCTACATTTCAGGGCACGCCATCCATCTTTTAGGGGGGGGCGATAATCGCATCTTAGGGGGCGGAGTGAGGAGCTATATTTCAGGACACGCCATCGATCTCGAAGGGGGAGGGGCGTCGAGGGTCCATCGGTGGTGAGGGAAAAGTGCCTCCACTTGTCCCCCTCTGGATCGGCCTAGATAGCAATTACATAATACATTTACCTACTACATATGTATAGCAATTTAGCAATACCTAACAATTGCCTCCCGCATCGTTTTGTCTCTATAAATCCTGTCAAGAGGCTAAGAATAGCAAGGGCCTCACCTCCGTCCACCCGCTTCGAAGCGCACTGAAGCT
Organism: Lepas anatifera; assembly: GCA_034440635.1. Taxonomy (NCBI): domain Eukaryota; kingdom Metazoa; phylum Arthropoda; class Thecostraca; family Lepadidae; genus Lepas; species Lepas anatifera. The sequence goes on along the minus strand of JAOTON010001867.1, from coordinate 1,470,412 downwards.
TCTCAAGTACCCGGGGTAATTGCCCCTGACTGCAGCCACTGGCGGACGCAGAGGGCGGGGAGGAGGGGGAGGGGCCATGGCCGCCCTTCCCTCAAGTGGCGAAATATTGCCAGTTAAAAACCACGTTTTTCGATTTCTACCGAGTTGCCCCCCCAAACGGCGCTCCTGCGTCCGCCCGTGGCTGCAGCTGCTGCGTCGCTTCAGCCGATGATGCCGGCAATAGCGGGTAATCGGAGCTCACTGAGACTCCCACCTGTCTAACCTGTTCTTTAAAGGGAATGTGGCACCTTGGTCGAATCCTGGAATTTAGTGTTATTAGGCGTACTTTTAGTAAAAAATAATGAAACCACTCACGATTTCTCTGAAAAATGTACAATAAGCTCAATATTTGGTTTTTAAAAATACTCCTCTAGAAAAAGAAATAAATATCAGCCAGTGGATGATGACACGATCTGGCAAGCACTACCATACTTGAAACTCTTCAAGGGCTTCGATTGGCTGATGCTCGTCGTGACGTCAGCATATGTCGTCACACCAGTAGCTCACAACAATGGCCGCCGGCGACGGGGGCTGAGGGGGGCTGGTGTTAGGGAGGTTTTAGTTTTTTCGGATTTATCGAGTTCCAAGACAAATGAAATATGGAGTACCGGGTTTTCCGACCTGCCTTACAACTTGGCTATCTCAGTTAAAATCACGTGAAGGTGCCACATTCCCTTTAACCGCGCCCCACCGGGGCGCCCACCGCCACCGGGGGCCATCGATGGCCCCCCAACCCGAAAAAGGGCGTTAGCGCAAATCTGCAAAGTGCAAAAAACTCGCGGAATCAGTAAAAATACTCCATGTTTTAGTGCTCAGGCAATGGTTGACCTCCAGAGGTCAAATTAGGTCAAGATCGGCTATTTTCACTCAAATATGCAATGATTAACAAACTGGGCATAACTCTATGTCATTAGAGCTATTGAGGCCTGGTCAAGTACATTTGATAGCAAATTGCCAGTACTTTTCCGCTTTGTGGAACGTAAAGACCTCCCGCCAGTGGTTTGACCGCCAGAGGTCACCCGTGACCTAATATGACCTGAGGTCACGAAAGGTCAAAAGTGACCTGCCGTATATCAAATGAAAGCCAGTACAAGACAAACACGATAGTGTTTGTTTCACCGCTCTAGCTCAATTAGGTCAAAAGTTATGTCAAAATACTGTTTTTGACCTCTGGTGACCTTGGATGACCTTGAAAAGTCAAAGGGCAAATATGACCCCTGGGATCCGTGAAAGGGTGTCCAAAACGTTGTTATGAGCAGTCTGAGTATTTGCAATCATTTTTGTGGCTTTTATATCATGAAATAGCTTTTCCCCATGCTTTTCCAATGGGAGAGGTCGCCTCGTGACCTGACCTCAGGGCACGAAATCGAAAATCCCGGATATACACCTTGTAGACCCTGGAGGGGTCATGAAGTGTAGGAAGTTTCAAATCGATCGACTTTGAAATGTAGCTCTTACAGAGCTCTAAAGGTGAAGTGAGGTGACCTTGGTTGACCTCGTCTGGTGACCTGACCTTGGGTGACCCGGGGTACAAAATTTCAGGAAGATGGGAAAATGATGCAGTGAGAGGTAAAGCCCTCAACCGCGGTGCTGCGCCTCTTCGTTTTTCTGCTATCCCGAAAAACCTTAGGGGCCATCGATGGCCCCTCCCGGTGGGGCGAGGGTTAAGTCTTTACTCTCGGTGACGTTACTGTCTTACTAATTGTGGAAATAACTTAAATCAAATTTCAAAACAAAAGTATTCACCTGCAATTTTATTGTCTGCTAATGGTAAATAATTATTGAACAGTTGCCAGAGTTTCAGTGTTAGTGGCCTGTTATGCGGCCTCCGCCTCACACGAGGCCCGGGTGAGCCGGACGGGGCCAAACCAGAGAATTGCGGCGCAGCGGGGCACAGCGGCGATCCAGGCATCGGAGTTCGGCTGTTGGAGAATGGTGAAGCGCAGAGGCAGTCGTAGTCAAATTGCGCTTTGAAAGTTCCAAGAAGTCGGAAGGGTGGTTTTTTACACGCTCAGGTTTTTGTACTACATCACGATCTGGATATATTCAGAGGTCGTTAAAAATACCTTTGGGTCCCTCCGTTCGCCAATAAAGTCCTCTGTTCCGAAATAGTTTTGTTCGGCGCCTCCTAATGTTTTCTCAACTGCCTGCCCTCAGTGCCTGCCCTCAGACGCTTTGTGTTTTCGTGTTAAAACTATTTTCCTCAATCACTGCGGGCGTTTCTGGAGGGGGGGTATATTCCGGCTCGCAGGCCGGGTCTGTAAGTCAGGCGACCTCGAACCGCCTCTGGAGAGAAGGCATGTGTTGCCAGCTGAGTAGTAACACAATGCGCGTATTGGTGGTGGTGAAAAGTAGGTCTCCGAATTCTTGACGCAAGATCTCATTCAAAATCGGTAGAGTAGCATAGTCAATATCGGACTTAAATGATGCTGTAATTTCGATAGCTTTTGCAGTGCTCAGCCGAGGAAAATGATTATAAGTTGATACGACGTTTAAGGGCCTGCTTTTTTAATCTGGGATGCAAAGCGGAGCAAGTATACTGGGATTATACATTGGAGCACAGTCCTTCGTCAGAATCAGTGTAGTACAATAAATTAAAACATACATTATTGGTCGTAGTGTGAGAGATGGCCGAGAGTATGACCAATAGTCCTCATAATATAATAGATACAAACATAGATTATTGGTCATAGCGTGAGCTGTGACTAGGAATTGCAAATTGACTCTGGTCATATCCCACACTATGACCAATAATGTGTGCTTTAATCTATTATGTTATGAGGATTCCGATGAAGGGCTGTGCTCGAATATATAATCCCAGTATATTCGCTCCGTTTTGCATCCAGGATTCGTGGGGGCAGACCATCAAACATCTCATCAACCAACTAATGTAATATGGCGTGAATAGAAATGACCTCATTACTCACAGGCGCCACCGGTGCGATTTCCTCTGATTGGTTTACAGCGCTGGTTTGTGTTGGTTCATCAGCTTATTCGTCAGTGCGGGAACCTCCGTCACACAGAAATTGGAAAACAGCCAACAGAGTGAACCTGCTGTTGATAAAGCGGCATGTTTGGCATAGGTGGCAGCACCCCTCTGACTTATAGGATGAAGACTGTTCTCAAATACTGTCTTTGGTTGATTCGTTATTTGGTGAACGCGGGTATTCCACTCATTATCATCGAAAACCTTTGGGAAATTAAATTTCCCGTAAAAGTGCCTCGCTCGCATCTCGAGTTGTACCCGGATCACTTGCGATTACGATTTCTCTGACACCTCTGCAAATGCTATTTGTGAGGCTCAAGTGTATGGGACTACGATTGTGCCGAGCGAAGCTATATGGTGTATGAAGGCAGGTGCAGTAACTTACCTGGTATATTTCTTCCTGTCAGTACACCTGTGTCCATGGTTAGCATTGTCATGCTAAGGGGCCAGGACTTGCATGTAATGCTGCGCCTGCTTCACCATTCTCTTCCCCGAACGCTCTCCCTCAGTCTTCCTCATTCTCTTCCCCGAACGCTCTTCCTCAGTCTTCCTCATCCTCTTCCCGGAATGTTCTCCCTCAGTTGTGTGCCGATCGGTGTGAACCAAGAAGAGACCACGAGTGGCCCATTTTGTCGTGTAGGCTTAATGATTGACTTTGTATGTTCGTTTTTGTGCGGCTGCTGCGGAAATTTCGAACATTTCCGCTTTTTCAGTGGTATTTAACCTTGGGTCAGTGTATGTTCAGGGCGTTCACCCCTTTGTGCAGTTGACTGGACTGGTTTTCGCACCGTCAGCACTGTATGCTGTGGAGATGGAGAGGACTGCAAGTTTATTGTCATTAACGATTTAGAATATAATTCTTGTCTTTTTGTGGCCTTTTTGCGTGGGATACACCCGCTGGTAGTCTTTTTGTTGAATTGTTACAAAATTATTCGCTGATAGATTCTTTTTTCAATTGTTATAAAATTATCCGCTGATAGTTTTTTGTTCAATTATTAAAAAATTAAAACACATCAACGGAGGCCAAATTTACAACACCACTTTTAATTGATGTGTTGGATTAAAAAAAGTGATGACGTGGAACATTACGTTGGATTAAAAAATTCTGAACGTGAAACATCGCAATGACAATGAACAGTGAACAATAGGACAATGATAGCGCACTAATGGGGGCAGAAAAGGCGAAAAACGTACCAATGACCATTAACACCAGGGGCGTGCATTTATTTTTTTGGACATTTGACATCACCTCAAACATTTTTTGAAAATGTTTGGGTTGTCGAAATTTGAAGCGTTGTTTATGACCACCTTATGCGAAGGTCATAGTTTGATATAATATACATTTCAGCCTTACAATAGACCTGCTGAGCTGCGTAAAATCACTATAACGTCTTTAAAATGAAGAAAAATGTGTATATTAACATTTTAATCATATGTTTTTGTTTGTTTAACGACGCACCAACTGCTAATGTCATATGGCGTCGGATTTGAAAGGGGATAAGCTAGCCTTGAGTGAGGGCAGGGCGCCAAATCATGCCTCTCGTTGGGCTCGAAACCACGACACCCTGTGCATACCAAATGCCGTAGGCCGTCTAACCGACTGCACCACCCAGACCCCTATCTTAGCATTCCAATGGGTCTGTTGAACAGCATAAAATCACTGTAGTCCTTACTATAAAACAAAACGGAAGGTTAAAGGATATATTAATACTTCTCCGGCGGTTCAGGGGCGGGGGGTATGCACGGGCATCCCAAAGAAATATAAATTTACACCTTCGATCAACATGCATCAATTTTCAGAGTGGATGCGGGCAGATGGCGACGAGACCGGAGAACAACTGCTACATTAGGTGTTGTACCTCGTATGGCTCGAGACAGATGCGTCGGAGCCCCTCGACACCAATGTTCCGGGTTCCGAGACTAATTCTCGCAACCCCCCACCCTCTTGGGGACCGGTGCTCGGGAGGCCCCCTCAACACTTATGCTGATGGGACCCGTCGGCCCAAGCTCGGGGCCCCATGACCGAGCTTCTGGAGCCCCTCGTGCCGATGCTCAGGGGCCCCGTGAGATCAAGCTGGGGGAGGGGATACGAGAGCTACCCTTTAGCTTTGCAGTGTACAAGGTCAGCCCAAGGGAGTCCGTGCACCCCAGGGATAGCGGCGGATCCAGGACTTCTTTGGGGGGGGGGGCTAGGGGGGCTCGAGCTTCCCCCACCATTCTTGTATGCCAAACTGCCCAGGGACCCTCTTGGCTGTGCCACTAAAAAGGATAAGCCTGTTGTATAATTTAACTTAGACACATGGATTTGCAATATCCTGATGTAGTGATATTGTTGCGATGTTTAATGGCTAAATTACGTGCCCGTTTGTGGGCGCCGCCTCCGCCTGCAGCGTGGCCGTCCCTGACAGTGAAGCGACGCCGGCGTCCGCTCCTCAGCCGCCCCGGGCCGCGACAACCCGTTCCACTGCCTCCCGTGGTTTACCCGCCGCCATAGAGCCGCCCATTCCCAGAATGGCCCCGGGGTGGTTTGTCCAGCCACAGTTTGTGTAGTTGAGGCATCAGTTTTGGCTTTCAGGGCGTTCAAATTGACGCATTGAAATAGATGTTGTGGTGGGGGGGGGGGGGGGGAAAAAAAAAAAAATTAAAAAATTTTTTTTTGGGGGTTTCCCCCGTCCCCAGGGTGTCATGCTGGGAAATGTTCCAGTCGCAGTTGTGTCGGTGTGGGCCGTTTCGTTTTTGATCTCGGAATCTCGCACTGGTCTCCGTCTGTTTCCCTCATGCTCGGGTTTTACCCGTGATTTGCGGCGACGCGTGGTTCCGCGCTCTGGCCTGTCGCGGTGCCGGCGCGCGCGCGACGCCGGAGGACGCCGACCTTGAGTGCGCCGCTGCGTGACGCTCCGTGACGCCGGCCGGTCGTGACCCGTCCGCCGCTGAGTCACGCTGAGGCGCTCTCGTCGCCGGTGACACCTGTGCTCGCGCTGACTGGATGCTGACGATATGTTTCTATGTTTTTACGTCTATGGGTGGAAGGGCGGTGCGTCTGTTAAACACGCGTTCCCGTAATCGTCGTTTGAGTGTCGGATCACTGCTCCTCAAATCCTCAGGAACGTGAAAATGCGAACTTTCCGTTTTTTCTACATATTATAGCGCTTCAGAGGATCTGTATGCACCTATGATGCGGACTCTTGACTACTGGGAATATGAGTGTGGTTCTGAGCACAGCTGCTTTTGAGCTCTTGACGACGTCGTATGACTAAGTTTCAGTCAAAATTACAGCTTCTGCAGTGGAGAGCCGAATGTGTTTCTATCCTTCAGCAAGTAAGTCTCCAAGTAATGTCATAAGGCGGGCGCTGCCACCAAAGTGCCTGGCATGTAGACAGGTTGGGCTTATTTATGATCACGTCCTACCGAATGTGGGAGCATAGCACGTTTTGTTCAGAATTTGTCCATTGTCTTGCATGGGCGTTCGTACTGCGAGAAAATCTCGTACCTCCCTGCACCTTCAATTGATCAGACGGAATGACCGGGAGAGCTTCTGAATGATCCTCGAATTATTCTGCTGAGCTGAGATCCTCTTTGAGCTCCTCCTCCTGGGCTGAGATTCTGCTCAGCTCGTGCTCCCGAGCTGAGATTCTACTGAGCTGCTCCCGAGCTGAGATTCTGCTGAGCCGCTCCCGAACTGAGAGTCTGCTGAGCTCCTGCTCCTGAGCATAAACTTCTTAGCTCCTGCTCCTGAGCTGAGATTCTGCCGAGCTCCTGCTCTTGAGCTGAGATTCTGCTGAGCTCCTGCTCCTGAGCTGAGATTCTGCTGAGCTCCTGGCCACGACCTGAGATTGTGCTGAGCTGAGATTGCGCTGAGCTCCTGGCCACGACCTGAGATTGTGCTGAGCTGAGATTGCGCTGAGCTCCTGGCCACGACCTGAGATTGTGCTGAGCTGAGAGTCTGCTGAGCTCCTGCTCCTGAGCTGAGATTCTGCTGAGCTCCTGGCCACGACCTGAGATTGTGCTGAGCTGAGATTGCGCTGAGCCGGCGGGCGCCGACAGTCAGCAGAGGCGTTTTTGACCGGCTCTGTTGTCCGTCCGTACCGCCCCCGCAGTCCGCCGCCCGTAAGGCTCACTTCCCCGTCCGCGCCGGCGGCGCGCTCGCCCTTGCGGGCCGGTTGTGCTCTGCTGGTCAACAGTGGAGGCCGGCTGGGGCTCGTCTCCGTGCTTTCGTGGTCCCTGTCCAGTGCGCTGGCGGTGCAACACCGAGCAGCGCCAGATACCACCTTGGCTGCGTCTGTGAGTCCTCGGACCCTCTCTAGTGTGAGGATCGTCGCGATGTGCGCGGTGCTGCGGCGTGGGGACGTGAGTGGCGTTTGCGCCGTGACATAAGGAACTACGAACTGGAAGTGACAGTCTGTGCGATGGGATTGGCGTTCAGGTGTTCTGCTGTGTTGTATGCGATTGGATTGTGATGAGGCCAACCCTTGCGTTAGCGGCTGTTCGCTGTGATCACACGGCGGGCGCGCACGCACGCTGCGTCAGGATAGCATCGCCACGTGAGCTGCCGCCGCGGCGCGACAGCGGCACCACTCACTGGCATTGGTTCCGTGGCAGGTGTGCGATCAGGATCGGACTGTTCATCGAATCCATCAAGTGCTATGCCCCCAGCACTACAGCCCGGTCGGATTTTGTATTGCGGGGGAAATAGCGCTTTACACTCGATGACTTCGCGGTGTATCCTGATCGACAGTCCGATCCGGATCGCATTTTGGCCACGTAAGCTAGCTTTTCTGTCTGACGGTGATGGTGTGCCCCCCCGTGTTATCCTGTCTGACTTGTCCACAAAAGCCCAGGGAAACAAAATGTAAATACTCAGCTTTGGTTTTTCGTCTTGGTCGTGGTTCTACCCCGTTGTGCGGCAGGGCAGCCTATGAGTCACACCAGTCATACTCGTGGCGGTGGATGATTTGATGGACCAGTGCTTCCGTCGGGGTCGTCTCCCTCTACATTTACCCCTTTTTTCGGCGTGTGAACCCTCACCCATGTACCGGACACTGCCTAGTCTGAGTCACCCTCCAACGAGGGCGTGAGTCACCCCCTAGCGAACCCCATGGCAAACAGTTGCGCTGTCCTTGCCGTCGACGCTCAGTTCAGTTGGGTTCGTTCGCTGGCTTACAGTTCGGCTGTCCTGTGGCACCAGAATCAGCGGCGTTCAGTGCTGCGTCCGGTACTGGTGTTCAGCTGTGTGTAGGGGTTGAAGCTTCCCTGGACCTGCTGGTGTTGAGTGGGTGTTCAGTGCTGCATTGGGTCGAGGTCGCGCTGGGCTTGGCTCCGTCTACAGCACTAGCACTAAAATCTCAATGACGAGACTGTTATGCAGCCCTGTGTCATTGTTCTGTTTTAGCGTTGCGGCAGTGCGGCAGACCCTCCGGCCGGGTCAGACTGAGTGTGCGGGCGGCTGTGTAGAGGTGGACCTGGTGTCGCCGCTCCCTCCGCCGTTCACGCTCTGGCTCTCGCAGCGCCGATTGTGGCACTGCTGCGCCGCCATTGTCTCGCTTTCCGCCGTCGTTTGTCGCCGCGCTGTTTCCGCCGCAGGCGGGGCAGACGCGCCGCAGTCGCTTGTCGGTGTCAGTGTCAGCGGTGTCAGGCCTGTGAGCGGTGTCAGGGACACAGTGTGGCCGGAGCCGCCAGTAGCTGAGGTCCTGTATTCACTCATCAGCAGTGCTTGCGTCGCCCCAGCGTCGCTCGACTTTCCGCACCCCCGTGTGGAGGCCGCTCGACTTTCGGCACCTCTGGGCCGAGGCTTTGTATTCTTTGGACAGAGTTGGGCCTGACCACTTTCTTATCCCCGAGAAGTAAGGTGGTATGGCTGATGCTCCCCGTGGTTTACCGTAACCGCCACCCGCCGGAGACGCCGTCGGCTCCTACTTCTCCACCGCCCGCTGAGCCCTGATGGTGGCACCCCCTTGGACGTGCTGCCTCGGAATGTCCAGGTTCCGCCGAGTCAGCCGCTGTTCCGGGGATTGGCCTCTGGTATAGTTCCCTCTGCTCTCAGGCTGTTCTTGTACGGCTGGACAGCGGCTGTGAACAGCGAACTGGGCTTTCTCGTTGTTTTTGCAGAGATTTGCTGTCTTTATGCTCATTCTTGTCAGGTCCGACCATCTCGTGTCTCCGAAAAATCTAGCACTGCTATGAGGCAGCGCGCGTGGGGTGCATTTTTCGTCCGATAACTGAGGAGCGAGGTCCTCTTCCGAAGTTGGCCTTTGGGAAGGCGTCTTTTCCCATTGCACCGTTCACGAGGAGTCGCTATCACTTGTTTATTTAGTGGCGTAAGTGTATGATTACGCCGATCCTGATGGCTGTCAGAGGCCAGCTAATTCAGCCTGTCAGAAATATCATATTTGCTGTGCAATTTGACAGCTCCCACTGATGTCATTTCCACTTTGTTTATGACATTTCCGTTGGTAAACGATAAATCCATCCCATCGTAGTGGTAACGAATGGCAGCTTTCACCCTAAGTGGCTCTGTTCTGCAGTAGCTTTAAAGCTTACGTGCAGATTTTGCAGAGGTGGAACAGCTCGCTTTGTCCTCCCGTGCGGCGTTGGATTGGTCGACCAGCGAATGTTGTGGTCACCAATTTGTCACCCTATCGATCTGCCCATTGTTTTGACAGATAATCAAAGCTCAAGCAAGATGGTGCCGATTTTCCCTTCAACTATTGCGAAAGCAGTGCGCTGATCGATTTCCATCAGTATTCTACCTTCCCCTGCCTTATCACAAGCGGCGGGTTGCCCGATCACGGGCGGCGGGCCGCCCGCTGAGTAACAGGATCGCCGATGAGCACGTTGAAGCGCGCTGGCTGGCCCGCCAAACTCGTCCTACACCGTACGGTGCAAACCGGCTCACTGTCAGAACTGAAGAAAAAGGCCGGCGCCGCTCACCCGCGTGTTGAGCGGGAGCGAGTGCAGCTCCGGCGGCCGCCGCGGTCACGTGCTGAGGAGGCAGCGAGTGCTCCCTGAGTGGACAGGACACCTCCTCCTCTGGAGACGACCGGATGGAACTTGTGAACTCCGGGAAGGACGGTCTCGGAGGCTGGTGATCTGGAAAGGGCGTGATCTTAGGCGGAGCGTGTTGTGATCTAAGGAGTGACGTGTGCGACTTGAGAACTGCGCGTCCTTTGTGGAGGACCGATCTGTTCAAACTCGGCACCCAGCAGTGAAGCTGTGGTGCGCCGTTGACGCTGCCCACCAGTGCTGGGGTGTCGCTGCTGACTGGCAGTGAACGGTAATCTACATACATCTGCTGGTGAGACGCTCCCCTCGACACTGCGCCGGACGTCTTCGGACCGGTGCGCCGACCGGCAGTCCTGCACCTGTCCACCGGCCGGCCGGCTGTAGTCAGCTGGTTGTGACGTCACTGGTGCCAACATGCGGAATCTGGTGGCGGGCAGGCGACGGCCGTCCGCCGGCGCCGCCGCCCACCCCCAGTCTCCGCCCCCTCCACCCCCGCCGCCGCCACCGCGACTGGTAAGCCACAGGTGGTGCTCAAGGTGTTGAAGATGTGTTGTGGATCAGGTCGTAGAGTGCATGACTGGAAATCCCTTCTCGATCCAGGGGGGGGTCCTGGGTGGGTTAACGCTGGTACGGCCATACAAGCCCTATACAAAGCCCATGGGAGATCCAAAATCCAGGGGTCCTGACCCCCCTCCGAACCCCCTGGGATTTCCACCCATGGTAGAGCGTCTATTCCAGGGCGAAATAGGGGCTAATCCAGACCCTATTTTGAAAACGCGAGAGCTTTTGGTGCCAGGTGTTTTGTCGAAAAATACCCGAGATAAATGACGCAAATGACTGCTGCATCTGGAACGAGTTGAGCTGTCATTGGTTATGTAGACCTGGTGCTCATTAAACCACAGTAAATAGATAAACTAATAGATAAATAAAATAGTGTAACAACTGAGTCAGTTGTCAAAAGCAACGATAAGACAATAAAAGCGCATTTGTTACAGTACTTTCTGTGATTTATCTTGGGCATTTTCGACAAAACACCTGGCACCAAAAGCTCGGTTTTTCAAAAGAGGGTCTGGACCAGGCCCATATTCAGAGTTTCGATATTTTATCTGTCCCAGTAGGCCCTGGTGCCTTAAATTATCGTGGGCGATACCTTAAAACCTTAGCACTAGTGTCGTCATTAAAGAGAAATGGACCGCTTTGTTAGAATTCTAGGAAGGAATATTTCTGGACAATATAAGTCCGGAAGTCCGGAAATCTACATTCACCCTCACTCCCTTCAAAACCCGTAATTAAGGAGACAATAACTGAACTAGCTTCCATGTGTCCAGGGGGTGTGCCGCTCCATAGAGCTGGGTTCTGGACCGTTGGCGGTTATCTAACCTCCGGCAGTATCGATGACGTAACACACTGGTGACGCAAAACTCTAATGGTGATGTGCAGGTGACCCGGCCTGCGGGGAGGGCGCCGGTCCCGATACTGACCGGTGACCGCGATGCCCCGAGATACCGCCGCGCTGCCCCTGTGCATGCACCGGTGCAATCGCTGTTGGGGCCGGCGGACCCCTTCACCTTTCACAGTCACGGCCCCGGAGCCGCGGCGGGGCGGTCCGCTCACTCGGACTGCGGACCATTGATGGTTCCAAGGGGATGGTCCAGACCCTGTCTGGAAAAACCGAGAGCTGTTGGTGCCAGATGTTTTGTCAGAAAATACCCAGGGCAATTAATGGAAAGAACTGTAACAAATGCGCTGTTATTGTGTAGTGAGTGATTTGGACAATTATAACTCACTTGTTAAATTATTTTGCATCGTGTACCTTGTGCAATCTTCGAAAAAAACACCTGGCACCAAAAGCTCTCGGTTGTTCGAGAGACGGTCGGGCCCAGCCCCGATCTTCCGTCCGACTTTAGCGTAACTCGTAGCTGTGGTTTGGTGTGTGTCGGAAAATATTTGAGCTAAATCATGCACTCTAGAACTTCCATATGTTTCTATACGAGGAATAATTATATTGTTCTGACTGACCTTGTTTTTTTACTATTGACAATATGGGGAGTACTACAAGCGGTGAGGAACCGTGCGAGCACAGTTTTTGAACGGTGGCGTTTTGGCCGGCTGGGCGTCCGTGTTGCCCCGGTGTGTGGTCGGCCGGTACCGGTCTGGTCAGTCGCCCTGCCTCCACAACCCGCGTCGGCGCCGGCCGCCGCACCTCCGTAACCTGCCGCATCTGCTCAGGGCACTGCAGCGCCGGCCAACATGGCGGCGCCCAGGTCAACAATCAGCTGATGGGACCGCCAGATGGCTGGGACGTGACAGTGTCTCAAAACTGGTTTTGCACTAGAGTGCTGATTGTATGATTTAACCTTCGCCCGGGTGGGGGTCTTTTTAGACCCCCTCGGGTTTTTCGAAGTGACCAAAAAACGGCGGCGCGCAGCGCCAAACCTGGTCTAGCTGTTCCTTCATCATTTTTACATCTTTCCTAAAAATTTTGGCTCAAGGTCATATCAGGTCAGGTCACCAGGCCAGGTGAAGTGACCTCACCTCAAAAAATACTTAGGACCGCATAACTAAAAGAAGGGTTAATCGATCAAGTTGAAACTCATACCACATATTGGGCTCACCGGGAGCTACAACATATGTTCCGGGATTTTGATATTGGTGACCTAAGGTCATGAGCAGAGCATGACCTGCCCATTGTAAATACATGGGGAAAATCACGAAATGAGCTTTTCTCAGTAAGTATAGATGGAATCAACTTCAAACATCGGTTACGACTTGCTTTTAGCCCATTTCTGAAGTTGATGCTAAAAATTTTGACTGATGACCTTTAAAGGGTCACCTGAGGTCAAATAAGCAATTTTTGGTGTTTTACTCTATAAATTTTAAATAAAATAAGATAGAACTTTTATTTTGTCACCAAAGTGTTTGTATAGTCACTGCAAGTCAAATGATATACATCATGACTATACCAGGTCAAGTTTGGTCAGACCGCTGACCTGGGTCAGGTCAAATTCTTAAATTTGACCTGGAATAGCAATATCATATCATTCGATTCGTATTGACGAGAGGATTGCAATGGTGCATAAACTATGGCTGTATCTTGTTTGGTTTGGGAGCTATTAGCGAAAAAGTAAACGCCCTTATGCATGGGTGGCTATGGACATTCCCAAGAATATGCCCAATATTTAGTGACCTGTAGCTCCCTAGGCTTTGACCTGACACGAAAATGAATGCCACTGTAATGAAAGTGCATTTCAAGAGCTTTCGAATGGTGTTAGAAAAATGTTTCTAGCTATCATAGTTTCTGAGATATATGAGGTTTTCTTTGTACACCTCATATTAGCGATTTTGACCTATTTTGACCTCTGGTGACCTTGATATTGACCTGACAAGAAAAATGACCTAAGTATTTTCGATATCATTTTCGAAGAGCTTTTGATTGCTGTTTTGCGCTTTTTCTAGCTCTCTTAGTTTTTGAGATCGTGGGGGGTCTTTTTAGCCCCCCACCAGGGCGAAGGTGGCTCGTACCCGCCACCGGGGCAAGGGTTAAATGAAATATATAGTTAACGAGTGGAAAATGCAAAAGTTACAATTTTGGGAAAGTCAACCGAAACCCTTGTTTAAACCGGATACCGATTTATGAATAGCTTTTCTATCAAAATTCCCTTGCTACTATACTTGTAATGAGTTCATATACTTCAGGATTGTGAAATTCTGCTGAAGCGCTTTAAGTGGAAAGCGGGTGTAAAGTCGAGTAAAAATCACAGAAGTGAGCGAAAGGTTCAGCTTATCCTGAGTCTCGCTCTCCATTTGCGAAATGGGTATTGTTTAGCTCTCCACGAAATTGAAGGCCCCTTTTTTGAGTGTCAACACAAATGTTCTTGATGACTCGGTATATGTTTTTGACTGACTGGTATTGCCGCCCAATGACGATTTTTGTTGAGAAAAGCCATTTGACGGTCCGCGCATGCCTGTCATTTTGACGCGAGGAAAGTGAAATATTCAACACAGAATGATGGCATGTTTTTCCTGCCTGGAGGAGGCTTCACCATAATTGGCAAATTAATTTGCCGGAAAACTAGCAGCCTCCCTGTGTGCCCTGCTGAAAACAAAACCCATCTTCATAAAGTTTTTCCTCGCCTGAAACCTGCTTTTCCGTCTTTTTTCTTCTCGCCAACTGGTACGTGAAGAGTGCTGTTAGCGTAATTATCTTCACTCGAGCAACGACGACTTTGTGGAATCCTTAGAAATAGTTGTGTTCGGAGCCACCCTCCAGGTACGAGGCGCTGACAGAGCTCCGGATTCTGCTCAATGTCTCCCCTGGATCTGCCCTTAGCTGGATGCAGACATTGTAATTACCTCACGTTCACGCTCTGTGTGCTGGAGGCTTGAAAAGGTAATCACGTGACGTTTGCAGTACTGCACTCCGCCGCGCTGGAGGTCTGCCTGTCATGCGGCTGATTTATCTAACGACGTCAGTGTGAGGTCATGAGGTCACATTGGGTGCAGAACAGGGGAACGGTCGCCCTATCCCTCCCTAAGATCCACCTCGTTATGGGCCATCGAGCAAATTGACTCCGATATTATTCCATCCCCTGATTGCCAGCCGCGGGGGAGATGCGGTGGCGAGGGGGAAGAGCATTCGACTTCCACGCCGCTGACCCGGGTTCAAATCCCCGGGCGGGTATCCTGCATAAGCATTTCCGATCTCCATAATAGCCTCCAACAGGGTGAGAGTGGACGACGCCAAATCATCTCAGCAGTCGGTATGACGTAAAGCCCCAGAGCTGCTGCTGATTGTCAACCCTCGGCACCGCCCACTCCGTGACCCGGTGGCCTCTCACACTGACTCCAGAGCCACCAACACTGGGCCCTGGGACGCCGGAGTCCAGGGCTCCACCGTCTGTGGTGCGGCATTCCGCCGTCGCTGAGCTCCTTGACATCAGGTCTTCTGACGGCAGTGCCACCGATACGTCAGAGACAGTCCATTGATGTGGCGTGCAGAGACAGCGGGGGTTCTGCCGCCTCCTGCGCGGGCCGGCGCCGGCCGGACCGCACCGGTGCGTCCGGCAGTCACGTGTCGCCGGGGTGAGTCAGCACTGCCTGGTGGAATATATCTAGGCTCAGAAAACCAGGTCCAATCGGGCCCATATCTGCTGTGTACCAGACACATGCAGACCAGTCTAAACACACCGTGGCTGCTGATACAAGTTGAAGCGGAGAAATGCGGCGTAATCGACATCAGGCGGCGCCCATTTATTTATATTTTATCGGAAACTGCTGAAATAATCTAACCAATCAGTCCTCCGCCACACTCCTATCCGCCGAAGGATTGTATTGTGTTGGTATACATTCAGGGAGCCTTCCCTGCCGCTCCGGCGCGGGGTTGGGCCGGGGCTCGGCTGTTGCTGCGGAAGCTCACGCTGCTGCCTTCGACGGACTGTGCGGCAGAGGCCCAAAGTCAGTAAAAACCGGGTCAGAGCGTACGATCGGTGAGCGGAAAATTCCAACCTCGGCATTGGCGGACGCAGGGGGGGGCATTCCGGCCACGGCCCCTAAAGCGTTGGAAGGGGTGGGGGGCAAACTATCTTTTGGCCCCCCAAAGGGAGGATAAATTTTTGAAAAAGGTGAAAAAGACTGGGTCTGTCGAGCAAAAATATTTGATCCCACTCCTCCCCCCCCAGAAGAGCGATCAGTACTTGGAGAGGTAGCTTATACGAGGTCTGTCGAGCACCCAAATCGCACGTTCCCCCCACCCCAGGAGAGGCAGACATAGGGTTGGCCCCCTCCCAAAACTGGGGTCTGCGTCCGCCCCTGAATATCGGGTTCACTGTAGATACAGCTGCAGCTTTCGCGTTGTATGAGTGAGATATCTTCTCGTTTGACCTTTGGAAACGTTCCTGTTTAGATCGGCAGCGGGTTCCTATTCGGTTTTCTGACTTGATTCGTTTCATGAGAAGATTAAATGACAATGGGAGAATGAAGTAGGCAGTAAGATATTGTTCGGCGAGTGGTTCCGAAGCACTCGCCTCCCTCAGATCCATCCCGGAACGCCACACCTGCCTGTTGACGTGCTTTACCGTGGTTATATCGACCCGTTTTCGTGTCGATCGCAGTGTTGTCGGCCCCCGCCGTTAACTCGGCGCTCCCCCGGCCTCTAATAACGCTAATGCCCGGCTGGTGCAGAGCCGTGGACGCCGGTGTTAATCAGCAGAGTCGCGTCTCCCCGCCCCTGCGCCGTCTGCACCCTCGCCGCACCCCTCCGCCGTGCTCATTACGTCACGTGCGGGCGCACCTGGCCGGGCGGGGGCGGGGGCGGCAGGAGGATGCCGGCCTGCTGTCTGCTGCTACGGGACGCGCCGCCCGGACAGCGCTGTTAAAGGGAATGTGGCACCTTGGGCAAATCCCGGGACTTAGTGTAGTTAGGGGTATTTTTAGCCGAAATATCCTTGATTTTTCTGAAATAAAGTACAGTAATCTCAATATTTTGATATTTAAAATGCTCTTCTAGTGCAAGAAATCAACATCTGCCTATACATGACGTCATGATTTGGAAACTACTACCATATTCAATATGCTTCCATAGGCTGACTACTCACCGTGACGACAGCATGACGGCACACCAATAGCTGACAATTTTGGCCGGCTGCTTGGGTACATTTTGGGTACATTTCATGTAGGCTTTTAGTTTTTCTTTACAGAAATTTTGAGTTTCAAGACAAATGATATATTGAGTACCGGGTTTTCTGGCATGCTATACAACTTGGCTATCTCGTTAAAATGACGTTATAAATGTGCCACATTCCCATTAACGCCACCGTACACCTCAGTGACCCCGGACCGGGCGCAGGACGTCTGCGGTAGCGTCGGACAGGGCTGCGATGGTGCAGCGGTTAGGGCGCCTGCTTTCAATGCTAACGCGGGTCCAAGGCCCGGCAGATCATCCGGGCGATGCGAGCCGCCGGAAACAGTCTCTGCAGGGAAATAGGTGACGATGCCACTTGATCCTGACAGTTGGTGCGTCTATACCCCCCCCACCCCAATATGAGGGCGCTGTCTAGAAGTGCTGTGGTAGGTAATGGTTCGGACAGGACCGCGAAAAACGGCGGACGAGCGCGTCCGCGCAAAAGTGGACTGTGGAGGAAATACGTTTTTAAGCTGGCTTCCGCTCCGTAAAGATTCCAATTCCCCGGCTTTCGTAGACCCGGCACAAAGCTTTGAAAGGTTCACAAGGAAACCTAGGTGTGATTTATCTGTGTCCCAGAAATCCTACAAGTGATGTCTTTGTCTTCGATTCCAAACCCGCTGATGCAGGAAGACAGACCCTGAGCTCTGTAACTGTTCTGGGAATGTGTTTTTCTCTTTTCGCCCGGGTTGTGCACGGGACGGTCGCCGCGTGCGGTCTATATTCGCTTGGGTTGTGTACGGGCTGCTGGCTGTGTGCGGTCTATATTCGCCTGGGTTGTGTACGGGACGGTCGCTGCGTGAGGTCAGTATTCGCTTGGGTTGTGTACGGGCTCTTGGCTGTGTGCGGTCTGTATTCGCCTGGGTTGTGTACGGGACAGTCGCTGCGTGCTGTCTATATTCGCCTGGGTTGTGTACGGGCTGCTGGCTGTGTGCGGTCTGTATTCGCCTGGGTTGTGTACGGGCTGTTGGCTGTGTGCGGTCTGTATTCGCCTGGGTTGTGTACGGGCTGTTGGCTGTGTGTGGTCTATATTCGCCTGGGTTGTGTGCGGGCTGTTGGCTGTGTGCGGTCTATATTCGTCTGGGTTGTGTACGGGCTGTGGGCTGTGTGGGCGGGGCGGCAGTGACGAGCCGGTTCTGACCAGGCCTGGCACGTGGTTAAACCGGTTGTGGCGCCGGTGCCGGTCAGGGGTGTGGACAAGAGATGCTAATGCGCAGTGTGTGTCTTCGCGTCCATGGCTTTGGTGGCGACGTGTCGGTATATTCTTAACGTAGAGATAGGTAACATTAAGAAAAGGTTGACTATTGTAGTTGCACGCAGCTTGCTCGCACGCCATACTCATCTTCTCCGAATATGGCCGAAAACGTTCCAGTCGTGCGCTCCTCCTTTGGTAGAATTATGTCATCAATGCCACAAACAATGCGGATAACATTGATATTACCTCCAACTGATCCGTAAGGTATGCATCTTCAAAAGTCTGACCATTGTCTTCAAAGCCGCGAACCTCGACGGCTCCACCCAAAGGGTGACTGGCTCTACTTTTTCATGGGCTTTTAAACAGTCTGGCTTTGGTCCAATGTGCGAAAGGAGGTAGAAACTTTTCGAGTTATGTACAGGAAATCCCTGTGCTCTCCCAAGTCAGAATATCAGACACTGTAAAAGTCGGCAGACTTGCGCGTGCTCTTCCATTTCCCACCTCCTCCGAGCTCTGCGTCTGAAATACAGGTCTGAGCTGGAGCTACCAGCTGGGGCTTCAGTTGGGTCGGCGGGGAAGGGCTTCGTTGAGTTCTGACGGGCAGAGACGGAAAAATACGCTAACTCGCTAACCACGTATCACATCAGGTCCTGAGCTCAGAAACTGGAGAGTTACACTAGAATTGAAAGGGTACACTTCACAAAATGTGTGTTACAATGAAAACTTGACTAATTTTTCAGTCACATTATGATCATTCTTGTTCTGCTTTTCAGCTTTACTTTTGCGCCAGTACGTGTATCCAGTTTTTTACACTTCGGCCTCTGCCATTTGACGTTTGGGTTGACAACAGGTTGGACCTTTTATCCTGTTATGCACTCTTCTGTACGTAAGCGGGTGCGGAACCCAGTGGGACAAACCGAGGACCTGGCTGTATCCCGGAAAATAGCTGTGAATAGCAGGCTCACTCACTGATCAGAACGCGATGGATATGCTCCCCAGGCTCAGCAGTGATGTACTCGTGCTACGGGATAGGGACCATTCATAAATTACGCAACATAAACGGAGGAGACTGCCTCTCGCCTGTTGGCGGGTGGGGCAGCTGTACAGGTGTCTGTGTTGTGGGTGCAGCCTTCTGACCCCATCTCCCCCTGTCCGCAGACGGTGCAACATGGATTCCCCAGCAAGCCCTCGGCGCTGGCCTACGATGACTCGCTCAGTCTGGTCGCCCTCGGAACCAAGTCCGGACAGCTCAACGTGTATCCTTTTCACGCCACCCTGGCGTTGGTTTGTTGGTGCGGTAAGGCGAGCGTGGCCTCGCTACAGTGTATTTACGTGGCGAGAGCGTCAGTTCGAAATGTGAGAAGCGTTTTGTTCGTGAAATATTGCAACAGGAATTCAATTGAGTTGATTTGCTCGCACGGGCATCGATAGCGGGAGGAGGGGGACGTGCCCCCTACCCTACTCGCGAATAAGGGGGGACGTCTCCCGAAAAAAATTTTGGACCTTGACTTAGTTATTTTGCATTTTCTCCGTGTTACCCGCGTAAATCTACATAAGCGTGTCGGGTGAGTGCTTCGGCGTTAGTCATACACATCAAGTCATACACAGTCAAAATTATCAAAATCTGCCTCCCGCCCCCTCCCCCGGGCATTGCCAGTCCGGGGTCCCGGGGTCCCCCAGTACAAATTCTGTGGCGACGCCCGTGTTTGTGTATGTAGTTCACTGGGCGATTATTTTCGATGCACTGCTCGTACCTCTTACATTTATCGCGCGAAACCGTGTGCAATTTGGATCAACGCCGGAGGCTGCCCAGTAGTGGCTGAGGGGTGGCTCACCCCGGCAATGCGTACATCTACAGTCAGCGCTGGCATCGGGCTCTGTTTCTGTGACATCTTATCGACTTGTTTACCCATCCAAGACACCCAGTCACGCCCACCTCAGATTGAAACCCCAACTCCCTCTCTCGACGCGGCGTCGTGGGATCAACTACACTAGATGGTACAACCGGGACCCCCACGTGCTGCATCCTGCCGGCTGGCGATGCCTCCCGTCTGGCGGGGAGCGGCCGAATACGGTGACGCCCGGCGCCGTCCAGTCGCCGTCCGACCATATAGCGGCCCGGCCCCCGGCGCGTAGCTGCGGCTCCCAGACTTCGAGCGGCTGGGGTGCGTCCCGGTGCCGCCACGCAGCTCCCTGGTTGGACGATTTGAGACAGAAGGGGCTTCTCGTTCTGCTGTTGAAAAGCGGAAAGGGAAGTTTTATTTTGTTGGTTGAGATGGGCATGGAATCCGTTTCAAACATTTTGCCGGATACAGGTCGGTAATTTTGGACGGGTACATTTTCGGTTGCCTGTGTAAGAGGTGAGCCATTTCTGAGCCATATCTGATTTTGGGCTCATTTCCTTTTTAAACCGATTTCTCCACGGGCAGCCGAGCGGAAAATCAAGTGAAAGTACGCAGTGGGTAAAGTATTGACTTATGCCACTGGCCAAGTTTTTCGTACAGCTATTATAGCTGGGAATCGAAGTGTATAGAAAAAATAGAAAAGCTTGGGCTCAAACTAGGGTTTCCGTGCCCGCCGTGCTGGAGTCAGCGCGAGTATCGCCAGTCCGCCGCCTGCCGAGGCGGCGTTTGTTGGTGCAACGCGGACACAATTAACCCAGATACACGAAACACAATTAACCCAGATACACGGCAGCTTCTCTAGAAGAGGGCCTTTAGGATGGCCCTTACCATTGGAAACAGTTTTAGTTCGAAGTACAATAGTTTTCTATTTAATTTAAGTAATTTGCCTCTAAATTGTTCTTTAGAAATGACAGAAAATTATTTTTATGGGCTTGCGTCAATGTTTCATTCAAACAAAATGAATTTGCTTCTCCAACGGTACGTTCCGTGTCGCCACATTTGTCTGAGTCGCACCATATTTCGTTGGACGTAATGGTTCATACCACGGGCCTGGGTACCAAGGCTGCGTATGTTTCTGGGGTAATTGGTACATACCCCAGGGACTTGGAATCCAGGGGCAGCTCAACCCCCTAACCTATCCTCGAGATTTCAACGTATGGTTGGTGGATCAAGGCCCGGTGGATTCACTCAGCAAGGAGCAGTTGGACTCTCCGGATACTCTTTCAACTGAGAAAGAGTTGACGACGCCACATGGCCCTGGCAGTTGGCGCGTCGGTAAGCCCCACAAATTATTAGCATTATCCTGATTGGTAGGTGTGGAGGCGAGGCTGTGATCAGCCGGTAGGCGTGGAGGCGGGACTGGCTACGGACGGCTCCCGACCGCGGCCGTTTTTGCTGTGTCAGTCACGCTGTCGGGTCCGACAGTTCCTCCACGCGCTGTTTTGCGCCTGTTGAGGCAACTGACGGTCAAGTCTGGCAGAGTAAGAACGTCATGGTTGGTTGGCTACCGACAGGGATAAAGGCTCTGTCACGAACACGTAGCTGAGCTAGAGGCAAGCAGTCGTTTTTGTGTGGACGTTGCACGTGCTGTGATGAGGTGAACACCTCCCTGGCGAAGAGACTGGTTTGGTCGACGCAGGTGTTTTCTGGAGCAGCGCCATGGTATCGTTGTTGCTTTAGGCTGCTGTTGACCCCGCTTGCATCAGTCTCGTCGGCTGGCAGCTTCTGGAGTGCTTCTGGAGTCTCCATCCAACAGATGGTCTCATTCCATGCAGGTCTTGAGCTCGCGGGGGAGAGCCTTCGATTTGAATAAGCACGGACAGGATGGACACCAAGTCATCCTTGTTGCGGGTGTGATCGACGAATCTACGCATTACTGCATAATTAGATCGTAACATGAATTTATTAGGCGAGGCACTGCACAGGTCCTGTCGTGATGATGGTTCGATTTAAATGAATCTCCTAGATGGTAATGCGTCTGTCTGCTCCGAAAATTTCGCTCACTTTCACTACCATCGTGGCCAGTGGTGGCCAGGTGACTACCGTTTGATCTGCCGTGAAGCGCAGATAATAGATCAGTGCCAGCGTCTGCAGCAGGCTGCGTTACAGCCGCGTCTCGTGGCGTCCGACCTAGTCTCAGGCACGCGCGGCACGCGTGCGTCAGCCCCAGCCCTGACGGCTGCTATGTCGGGGTCGGCCGCCGACGCCTGACCGGTCACGGGGCGTGGTTCCCTGATTTACCGCCCCCCCACACAGCTGCAGGCTGAGTCGGTACCGAAACCCCCGCCTGGCGTGATCTAACCGTAGTTTTTTCGGTTAGCGTTGCACGTGGTGTGCTGTAATGATCGCTCCTTCGTGGAGGAGACTGGGATCGCTGCTGGGTCGGCTAGTTTACGCACCAGACGTAGACATTGGCAGCCGCCGCCAGCGCCCGCCGCAGACACCCGTCTGGGTCGTTACGCCCGTGACGTGGTGCTCAGGGCGGACTGTGGGCGGGGGCGCTGACGATGCCGGCTAATACATGTCGCAAATAGGTCCCGTCTGTCGAACCCCGCCATACATTGGCCGTGATGGAGGAACTCTCCAGGGCCAAGAGGGCTGACTTTGGTGGAAGCACTGTCGTATATAGCGGCTACTGTCATTGGAGTCTGGAGTTGGTGGCGCCGGGTCGCATTTACAAGCGTGATGAATGTCAATAGCAGTGTGCCACTCTGACCCGGGGGTATCTGGGGTTGACCTTCGGCTTTGGCAGGAAAAACTGTTTATGTGTTAAATCCCTACAGAACATCACCCAATGCAAGGCTGCACCGAGCTCTTTTCGCCGACAACAGTCCTAGCGCTTGAAAACTGTGAACCCGCAGCCTCTGTTTTACCTGGAGTTACGGACTGTATTGTGGTTTTGGAGAGGCGTTTTGGCCGTATTTGCGTTGCGGGCCCCGGGCTGCGAGAGCCTGTCCGGCCCCCCGGCGGGACTGGTGCCCGCAGAAAGCTGTCAGTCCTCAATGGAAGCGGTCAATGGACGCGGCTGTAAGCTCTGCAGGTGCAGCTAGCAGAACAGGGAAACCACCCGGCGAGTGGCCCCGCTGGAATGCTACTGCGACAGCGGCAGTTGCAGCGACAGTGGCAGGGTTAGGAGGAGGCTCTGCATTCTAAATAGGACTCCCATGGGTCGGGCGAGATGGGACACACTTTTTCGGGCGAGATGGGACAATTTTGCTTCGAGATGACATGGGTGGAAATCCCGGGGGGGGAGGGGGTGCGTCAGGACCCTCTGGATTTTTGGACTCCCATAGGCTTTGAACAGGGCTTTAATTGCCGTGTCATCGTTAGCCCACCCAGAACGCAACTGGATCCAGAAGAGATCTCCAGCCATACGGAATGGTACATACAGAACACCTTTTTCTGAAGGTGTTTAAGAAAAATGGAGCGGCGTGGAACGGCCCCACTTTTAGGGTACGTTTTCCAGGAAGGTATGGAACGGAACACCCTTCAGTATTATAGAATGGTATGGCTACTCAAATAATATGCGGACATCTTTTTTCTGGGCGCCATATAATGTTGGAAGGCGGTGCGCCCTTAAACATCGATAAGGGTAACGATGATGATGACGACCTAATTCCGACACAGCCTGCACAGTTAGAATAAATGATGCCATCTGATCTTAATTCTATTCCAGTGCAGGTGCTATGTTGCTCCAGGACTTCGCCTGCCCTGAAGTTAAAATAATCTACTGCTCCACTTTGTGCTTACCTGCCATCTGTTTATAATTATTGCAGCCCCGTCGTGGCAATTATATTTTCCGACCATTCCACAATAGATCCGATCACAGTGATTCAATTTTTTAGATGATTCACTGATTCACCTATCAATTCCAAATCATCGGCTTCCAAATCGGCTTCAAATCGGCTTTCTGCGGCTCAGAATGTAAAAGGCGGCTGGAGCGGCGGCTGGTCTGAAAGATGGCCAGTTGGTGTGACCCGGCGTGTCTCTGGAGAGCCGCCAGACTCGCGCCCCCTCTCCCTGGGGGGTGTCTGCCGACCCCCTCCCGTGACCCCCAGTCTGCCCGTGTCGGCGCCGTTCCTCTCTTTACCGCCGGCGCGCCGAGTTTAGACTCGGACGGTTCTGTCGGGTGTTCAATGCGCGACAACCACCCGGGTTGTAGACTACATGTCCGTGAATGTTTTGTTACGCAATGAATGAGTGCCTGCTGCGCACCCAAAACCTGTTGCAATGTTCAGTCGGTCCGAAAGGTAACACACAGTTTTGGAGGCTTGTATGCGTGGTTAGTGTCCATGCGGCCGTTTGAATGAAATACACCGGCCTGCGTTTTGTTCCTCTAGCTTCAAAATTCGTGCTCTATCAGCACACAAGAAATTACTGGAAACTTTAGTTGCTAGCCATCAAAAACCTTAGTTGGTTAAGTGGCATTTAGCACCCTATTTTTAAATCCATTTTTTTCTAAAATGGACTCGTGAATGAGGTCATCATGCGTGATATACCATGGGCGTCGCCACCGGCAAAGAAGTGCGGGGGGCAGTAAATTTTTACCTTGCTGCGTACATCAACTTTTGTCTCGAGAACCAAAAGCCCATCGGATGTGGGCTTATTTTTGCCTTCCGTACTGGTTGGTTACAAAGTTTCCCCATTTCTAAAAACGGGAAGTTTCAGGCCCCCGGGCCTCCCCTTTCGGTCACGTAGGCGATACACAACCTGGACTGCGTCTCCCACTGTGCTGCAGCCTGTTGCCCCCACCTCGCTGTCCCCTCGGCTGGTGCGGCTCCTCTGCTCTGTCCCCCTGTCCCCTCAGTTGGTGCGACTCCTGTGCTCTGTCCGTCCGGTGACGCAGCGCCATGTGGGCCGTCCGTTTTTATCCTCCGTCTGAGATACCGTCGCCGTGCTGGGGAGGGGCGTGACCCCATGACCCAGCTGGCAGTGGTCACCACCCCCTGGGAGGGGGGTGTTCCGGCCGTAGTCGGCGACCGTGACGGCCCCCGCGCTGCCGCACGAGATTGCTGGGCTGCGCGTCTGATTCTGGTACGAGACACGGAGCCGGCGGAAAGTCTCACTGCGCACTGCGGTCCGTCGCGATTTCTGGTGTTGTGTTTTTCGCTATACACAATGGTTTGTGGGGTTGTGGCCTGTTTGGTGTTTCTTGCTCCCCTACACAGTCGAATCATACACGCTGGAGTCGTAGGCATACCGCGTGTGACTCGTGGTAATCGCTCATTTCGGGCCGACGCCATGGCTTATTCAACAACTCCCGGCCGCCCCCATCCCTGCACTTTCACTGCTGGCCTTACGTAGTGTTCGACGTGACCTAATCCTCGTCCATTTCAGTCAGAAGCGTCCTTGCCGACACAAAAGTGAGGGGGCCAGTGAATTTTCAACTCCCTACTGACACTATGTTTCCTATCTAGAAACAAACACTCGTCGGATTCGGGCTCGTTGTTTCCTTATCCACGTACCGGTTGCAAAAAAATTCGTCTTTGTCTCTTATTTGGCTGTGATAAGTATTTTTTATCAAAAAGAGTGGCCAGACCCACCCTCCTACCTTTTCCTACGCATATGATATCCCACGTGCCTATTGTATATAAGTATAAGTACGCATTG